>JAWWLV010000005.1:29683491-29695485 GCA_035041135.1 Platyrinchus mystaceus | reverse complement strand
TTCTTTCCTTCTTTCCTTCTTTCCTTCTTTCCTTCTTTCCTTCTTTCCTTCTTTCCTTCTTTCCTTCTTTCCTTCCTCTTTTTTTCCTCCTTCTTCCCTCTTTCTTTTTCCCCTTTTCCCTTTTCTTCCCTTTCTCCCTTTTCCTTTATTCTCTTTTCCTCCCTTGTCCCATTTAATTCCTTTTCTTTCTTCTATCATGCTTTTTCGTTTCTTCTTTACTTTTTTCCTTTATTTTTTCTTTTTTCCTGTTTCCCTTTTTTCTCTTTTCTTCCCTTTCCTTTTTTTACCTTCTTCCTTGTTTCAAATTTCTCCCCTTTTGAAATATTTTTCCTTTTTATCTTTCTCCTTTTAAAAATATTTTTCCTTTTTAAAATATTTTCCCTTTTTGAATCCTTTTCCTTTTAAAACCTTTTTCTTTTTTAAATATTTTTCCTTTTCATACTCTTCCTTTTCTAATCTCGTTCCTTTTTTTATCTTTTTTCCTTTTTCATATTTTTTCCTTTTTAAACACCTTTTCCCTTTTTAATTTTTTCCTTTATAAAAAATATTTTTCCTTTTTTTAATCCTTTCCCTTTTTCATTTTTTTATTCCCCCTTTTTCCTCTCCCGGTAGCACCCAGGCCAGAATCTCCCTCTCTCCACTGCCTCCCCCATGCCTTGGGCAGCACAGGAACACGTTCTTCCACCATTCCCATCCCTTGTCCTTCGCAGCCTGGCTGTGCCACTCCTGCTGGGGACAACCCAGCCCCTCCTAAGCCTCCCCAGCATTTAGAGCAGCATAATTCCTAAAAAAACCCCCCTTTTCCCTATCGGAATTGTCTGCCAGCGGCTTCAGGCTGGGGAGGGAGAAGCCCTTGTACAAACCATCTCTCCTGCTCTTACTCTCCAGCTCTGGGCATGATGGTGGATTTTCCCCCCAAATCCATCTGCTTTCATGTGTGTGGGTCAGCTTTATGTGCCTGGCTTTTCCTGGGAAATCTGCTCCTGCAGACTCTTGCTGTACCTCCCATTTATCCCAAGCTATGGGGCAGAGAAGCTCTCCAGACCTATGAGAGCTGTGCATCTGTAGGCAGACATTGTGTAGGAATCTGGATGGCCAGGGATGGTCTTGTCATAGGAAAAGCCTTCATTCTGCAAGCATTCTCCCACAGTGTGAGAGGCTGGATGTGGGGAGGACTGGACGGGACTAGACTTGATACACCTGGGTACCTCTGCTCCAGCTTGGCTTTGCTTCAGCCCGCGTTTTCCAGCTGTTTCTAGTGACTGGAGTCTGTAACGCCCTGGCTGGATAGGAGAAAGCAGGCTGTCCCCATCACAGGAAAACCAAAGGGATGTTGGACCGTGGAGGATGGCATGTGGTACCCTGGCACTGCAGGAAGAGGGTCACTGGGCACCTGCAGGAGGGGCTGGCATGGCCAGCACGGGTGGCTCGTGGTCCTCGGGATGCAGAGGGAGTGGAGGGGAGGAGACTTTTGTCTATGTTGACAAAGCTTTTGGCAGTAGGTGAAGGTGCCCTGAACCCCTGGGTCAGAGCTGGGACCACACAGCTGAACCCCTGGTGCATGGGGGACCAGCTGGCTGCGTTCCTGTTTGGGGGTTGTGGGATGCCATTCCAGAGGGAGCGAGAGGCAGGCAGGGAAATGGGTGTTAGGGGGCAGGATATGGTCTGAAAAACGGGGTGCAGAAAGGAAAAGCATCACGTGTGTGTGTTCGTGTCCAGAGGAGCCGGTGGGACCGTGGGCTTTGCTATCCCAGAGGTTTTTGGCAAAGGTCTGCAAAGGAGGCTGTGCTGGGACTCCAGTGAGTTGAGGGGTGGCACGTCCTCACCCCACAAAGCCCTGGCATGTGCCCAGGCGGGGCTTTGCCAGCCGGGTGGGGGCCCCGCGGGGCCGAGGGCGCTGCGGGGGCTGACGCTGCTCTTCTCTCCATCCCTCTCCTCCCTACCCAGAGATCCCCCAGTGCGCCGGCTGCAACCAGCACATCCTGGACAAGTTCATCCTCAAGGTCCTGGACCGACACTGGCACAGCTCCTGCCTCAAGTGTGCCGACTGCCAGATGCAGTTGGCCGACCGCTGCTTCTCCCGGGCCGGCAGCGTCTACTGCAAGGAGGATTTCTTCAAGTGAGTACCCCTCGGGGGCACAGCCCCCCCGAAAGCGGCGTCTCCCCGCCTGAGAAGCAAACGCACAACCTATTTTTAAGAATAATTGCGCCAAAATCTTCCTACGCCTTTTGTTGTTGCTGTTGTTGTTGTGAAAATGAAGGGAATGTTGGTGCTTTACAGCTGCCGCAAGCTGGATGCTGGTTGTTGGGATTTAGCCATCTGAAAGCCCCAAATCTCCCTGGTGCTCCTGTGCCTCCCCTGTGCTGGTGTTCGGCCGTCCGGGGTGACAACCTGCGGCAGTTCGGCAGCGGCCCCGGCTCCGCTCGGAGCTAGAGGGCAGGAGAAACCCGCACAAAGCAGCGATAACGCCGCCTGTTCTTCCCGAGTCCTTCACTCGCCGCGATTTGCTGATGCTGTTTCTTTCCCTTCACCTTTTACCTCTTCTTTTGTTCCTTTTTTTTTTTCTTTTATCCTTTTTTTTTTTGCTCCCATTAGTGTGAAAACTTCATTTGATTGCGTTAGCAGCTGCCTCTGAGCTGTGCAATGCCCCAGCCTTGGCGTTTCCCTGCTCCCGTGGGACAGGACAACCTGTTCTCCATTAAAAATGGACTTCTCAGTGGGGATGCTCTGGTCCCTGGCTGCCGATGAAATTTGGGATTTTTCCCAAGGGATGGCAGAGGGTCACCTGTTACCCTTCACCACCAACCAGCTAAACCAACCTATGGCCATTACAATTACTCCCCAGACAGGACTTTACCTGCCTGCCCATCCTCGGGCTCTGGGGCCTCCCACATTCCCCCCATCTTCTCCCCATCCATTAGGACGAAAGATGCAGCTTGAATTTCTCCTTCCCAGCGATGGTCAAAGCAGCCACTCCAGCCTGGGTAATAACACTTCACTTCTGATATTTTCCAGCCTATTAATCTCCAAGTCATTTAAATAGTCGCCCAAAAGGTGTGGGTAATCAATGTTAATTGGAGTTGAAAGATCAGTGACTTTCTCAGATGAGGTCCTGCCTGGATTATTTGGTGCCAATCAATAGCAGCTCGGCACTCTCCCGGGCACTCGGCTCACCTTTCCTTCACCGCTCATTGATTTCGGGGTAGGGAACCTGTGGAGGACGTGAGGATTTCGGCCCAACTTCAGAGGCAGTTGGAAATACAGGAGCTGCTTTGGGAAAGATCAGATTGATTTTTGATTTTTATCTTTTTTTTCCCTCCCCTGAATCGCAGCTCTTGGTCCCTGGCCATGGGTGTCTCTGTGCTGGGACTGGCCATTCCCAGGTGGTGTGGAAACTCCCCCGGGATGCTGGAGGAGGTGTTAAAATGGCTTTTATAGTGTTCTGTGAGAGAGGGTAGATGGGCAGAGGGAGGACGGGGGCTGCAGAGCAGGCACCAGCTCAGCCTTGGGAGCAGAAAAGCATCTTCTGTCTGTCCTACCCCTTTCTCTGTACATGCCTGCTTCCCTCTTTCCCTCCATTCCCTCCATCCCTTCATCCCTTTATCCTCCATTCCAACCCTCCCTTCATCCTTCCATTTATCCTCCATCCATCCCTTCCTTCATCCCTCTCTCTCTCTGTTCATCTCCTATCCATCCCTCTTCAATCTCTCCCTCCCTCCTTCTTGCCCTCCGTCCCTCTCTCACCTTCCCTCCCAGCTGAGGTCTCCCCAGCAGATGTCCAGGGACTCTCCTTTTAGGACACAAGCCCAGAAAACGAGAGAAACGATGGTTTTCCTCCTCATCTTCTGCTTCCAACACCCTGGAACAGTGCTGGCACCACTCATGCCCAGTGCCTGCCACCCATCCCTGGGTGACACCTGCTTGACTTGGGGACCATCTCAAGGCCCCAGCTGTGGTGGCTGTGTCCTGGCTTTCCACAGGACATGAGAGTGTGGGTAGCCGTGGGGCTTGAGGGCGATTTTGCACCGTCAGGGGATGTTCAGCCCTCGGGGGATGGTGAGAGGTGCTTGGGATGGCTGCACCGGCCGGTGCACCTCTGAATGCCCCTGCAGCCTTGGGGCCAAAGGACTTGGGTATTCCTGGGCTGCCTCCTTCTAAGCAGATGGAGCTGTTTAAGGCACAGAGGACAGATTATTCCAATAGCTTTCTCACCTGGGCTGCTGCTGCAGTGCCAGGATGACTCCATGGGGTCCTGCTGTCCTGCTGATGGGAGGTTTAGGGGCACTGCGGGGAGCAGGAGAGACCCCACAGAGCCCTTGTGGTGCCGGTGGGAGGTGGACATCTGCCTCATCTCAATCCCACAGCAGCTGTTGCTGAAAACACCACTGAATGTCCACTTACTTTTGACTTTCTCCTGTGCTGCCACCACCTCATTGCGTGTGTCACCCTTGTGCTGTTAATTCAGGGAATTCACTTCTTGGTCGCTCCTTCCACACTTCCTGCACCATTCCCCGTGTTCCTTGCATACTTTTTTCACATTTCCTCACACACCCATTGTATGTGCCTTCCACACTCCTTGTCCCATTCCTGCACACACTTTCTATGCTGTTTCACATTCCTTGCACGTTCCTTGCAGCCAAGCTGGTGGGTTTGCTCATTCCAACACCTGCCCCACACCAGCCCACCCAATGCCCCTGCCAGGCCCTCGTTATGGTGTAAGAGCCCCATCGTCCTGCATTAATCTGGGATTCATCTTGCCAGTGGGGCGGCGTAATTAATTTATTTGGTATTAATGAGAATGAAATATGTACTGTCCTTGCAGGGGAAAATCAGGCAGCCTATAAGCATTAGTTAAAAGAACCATTAAAATCAAACCTTCCTCAGCTCCATTAGGCCGGTCTCTCACTCTGAGGAAGATAAACCCCCTGCTGTGTGAAGTGTCATGCATAATAAGGTTGATTGCTGGTTTAAACTCTGCCCTGTCTGCTGGTCCCAGTCCCATCTCTGCCCAGCAAAGCCCACCTCCCCGGGGGGCTCAGGGTCACCCGCTTCTCCCCGCAGGCGTTTCGGAACCAAATGCACGGCGTGCCAGCAGGGCATCCCCCCCACCCAGGTGGTCCGCAAGGCCCAGGACTTTGTGTACCACCTCCACTGCTTCGCCTGCATCATCTGCAGCCGGCAGCTGGCCACGGGGGATGAGTTCTACCTGATGGAGGACGGGCGGCTGGTCTGCAAGGAGGACTACGAGACTGCCAAGCAGAACGGTAGGGACCCCTGAGGGGCTGCGAGGGGCTCAGCACACTGAGGGCCAGACATGGGTCGTGCCACTGGTGTGCCTGTGGGAAGGTGTCCCTGCGGGCTCTGGGTCGGCTGGTTCTGGGGGCATATTCCCAACACCGTGGGCCGGCAGTTCGGGGATGGCACCACCTGCTTCACTTGCAGATGACTCCGAGGCGGGTGCGAAGCGGCCCCGGACCACCATCACAGCCAAGCAGCTGGAAACGCTGAAGAATGCCTACAAAAACTCCCCCAAGCCTGCCCGGCACGTGCGGGAGCAGCTCTCCTCCGAGACGGGCCTTGACATGAGGGTGGTTCAGGTGAGGCCGTGGGGCTGCCCCTCTCCACCCTGCCCCCAGAGAAGGGTGACACTGGGGTCCGTCTGGGATGTCTGGGTGCTGGGTTTCAGGGGATGCAGGGGTGGCAGAGGTATTGAGGTGGCATGGGTGCTCGGGAGCTGGGCTGCAGGGACGTTGGGGTCCTGGATTGCATGGGGGTGTTGGAGACGGGGTGCTGGCATGCAGGGTTGCAGCGGCTTAGGGGTGCTGGGGTTTAGGGGTGCTGGGTTGCATGAGTGTGTCCCTCCTTGTTGTCCCTCCTTGGCCTCCAAGCTGGGTGCATTGGTGCTGCATCCACGTGCCTCCCACCTCCCCAGTTGGCATACTGGGTTGCAGGGATGCTGGGGTGCTGGTGTGCCAGGGTGTTGGCATGCTGGGGTGCGGGAGTGCTGGACTGCAGGGGTGCTGAGTAGCAGAGGTGCAGGGATGCTGGGATGTAGGGGTGCTAGGGTGCCAGGGTGCCATCAATGTCCCCATTTCCCGTGCCAGGTGTGGTTCCAGAACCGCCGGGCCAAGGAGAAGCGGCTGAAGAAGGACGCAGGGCGGCACCGCTGGGGGCAGTTCTACAAGAGCGTGAAGCGGAGCCGCGGGGGTGGAAAGCTGGAGAAGGAGAGCTCGGCCGAGGACTGCGGTGTCAGCGACAGCGAGCTCAGCTTCCGCGGTGAGCGGGGCGCCCGTGCGGGACCGGGGGGCCGCGGGGCCGCCCCCCGCGCTGACCCCCCACCTCTGCTCTCCCTCCTCTCCCCGGCAGAAGACCAGATCCTCTCCGAGCTCGGCCACAACAACAGGGTTTACGGCACCGTGGGGGACGTGGCGGGCGGACAGTTGCTGAACGGCGGCTTCTCCATGGAGGGGACGGGACAGTCGTACCAGGACTTGCGGGACGGGAGTCCCTACGGCCTCCCCCAGTCGCCGTCTTCCATCTCCTCCCTGCCGTCCCACCCGCCCTTGCTGAACGGGCTGGACTACGCCATGGACGGCAGCCTGGGGCTGGTGGCCCACGGGGCGCAGGGGGTGAGTCAGACGCTGCGGGCCATAGCCGGGGGGGGCCCCACCTCCGACATCTCCACGGGCAGCAGCGTCGGGTATCCAGACTTTCCCACCAGCCCGGCCTCCTGGCTGGACGACATGGATCACCCCCCTTTCTAAGCGCTGCTCGTCCCCCGCCCCGACCCCCTCGCTCCCCCCCAACCCGCAAGCGCAGCACCGAGGGCACCCGCCGGCGGTTGACCTTTTCCAGGATTTCCCATGGGAATTGGCCCCGGAGGGCTGCAGGGAGGGGTGGGCAGCACTGGCGGTGGGTAGGGGCGTTTGTGCTCGGGACGGGGGGAACGGATGCCTTTGGGTGTAAGCACAAGAGAGATGTCGGCGCGCGGGATGCACGGCGAGGACCCGGCGCAGAGCTGGGGCACGGCCACAGTGTGGGACAGTCGGAGGGAAAGAAGGACAATCAGGGATGGCAGACCCCGTCCCGGCACCCGCGCCAGCCCCGTACCCCCCTGCCGAGCACCGCTGCTATTTTCAGGAGTTATTTTTCGATACGGAGTTGAAATGCAACTCGGCGCTGCCCGGAGCCTCACCAGAAAGAGAAATCTATATTGTAGAAGGGTTTATTTTGCCGGGGACGTGTCCGAGCGGGGCCGTTGTCCCGCTGCCCGGGGCGATGCTGCCGGGGAAGATCCTGCCTGCTTCTGGCCTGGTGGCCGCGGGGCCATGATTTATCCCCGGGCACACAGACGCGTTTATGGAGCATCACTGCGGTTTCACCATGGTCACGCGATGAGGAGGAATTAAAAAAAAATGCCTCTAGCTCTGGATGCCCACGGGCCAAGCTGGGCTGTGGTGGAGCCAGCAGGGATGCTTGGGGCTGGCACCTGGAAAACAGCAGCTGGAAGGGTGGGTGGGAGAGGTGGGCAATGTTTGCTCTGAGGGCATTGCAAAAAAATTCCCCCCAAAAAGGGGGAAAAGGGTATTTTGTCAGCTGCAGAAGCAGCTGCATGGTGGGGAGTGGAGGGGATTGGGGTGTGAGATGTCCCTGGTATAGGCCATCAATGATGTCTTTTGGTGCCCTGGGGCTGATGGCACCAAGGTTGGGTGCAGGCACCCAGGGAGGATTCAGGTGGCTTTGGCACATCCTGCAAGCCCCATGGGGTCTGCTCCTGGCCAGGCCCACCCAGCACCAGCCCACTGCTCAAAACCCATGTGCCTCTCTCCCCCAGAACAGCCCTCACCCCCTACCCTCAGACATTCAGCCCCATGGATAAAATTCAGCTCCACACTCTCTGCCTGGGGTGCCCAGCTCTGTCCCAACCCCACAGGGATGCCCCAGCCCCTGGGTCCCTGCCACCCCTCCGGCTCTGGGGTGATGCTGATGATCCTAGGCTGCCATCCATCAGGGAGGGCCAGGGGTGCATCCCCTCAGCTGGCTGCTGCCAGGGGTGTGGGGGCTCTGAAAGCAAAGGGGAAAAAAGAATAAAAATGAAAAGATAAATAAGCCACAGAAGAAAGCACATCACTGGTCTGTCCCTGTTCCTCCTTGCCCCCCCCACCCCCAGCTGGGTGCATTGGTGCTGCAGGAGCTGCCCCAGCTGCATCCACGTGCCTCCCCCCTCCCCAGCCTTGGGTGCTGCTTCGTGCCAAGCCCTTGGCCTTGCTGGCACTGGTGGGGAGGGGGATGGGGGAGAGCCGTGCCCGCTGCTCTCCATCCCCCTTCGACAAGGCCAAATGCCTCCTCCTCCCCCCGCTGTGTAAATTTTGTACAGTTCGAGAAAGTGAGAGTCTTGTTTCCTGGGGGGGAAAAAAAAGGAAAAAAAAAATAAAACCCAACAAAAATAATAATAACAATAAAAAAATTTTCAAAGAATAAAACCTTATTTATTGCCATGTCTGGGGGAGAAATGATCCCGCCCAGTGCCCCAGAATTTGGGCCCAGGGCGTTGCTTTTGTTCCCTGCCTCCGGTGCGTTGGCATGAGATGTGTACAGTCACCTCCGCCGCGAGGGAAAGCGATGGCAAATAAACTCGGGATGCTCTTTAGCAGCTGCTGTCTTTGGGATTTTCTTCCTCAGTGGGAGGGCCGTGGTCAGCATCAGCACTCCCTGCTCCAGCACCCCAGGCTGTTTGGGGCGTCGGGATCCTTGGCATTCCTGGATGGGACAGGTGACATTGGTCATGGTGCCCTGGCTTTTTAGAGAGGTGGGTGTGTTTGGGGTGGGCACCTCCATCAGTGCCACGTGGCACCCCGAGGTGCCACAGCTTTCCTGCCACCACGCAGCAGTGGCAGTGGGTGTTCAGCTGTGCCCCTGCAGCTCTCGCCCAGCTCAGGTGAGATGGAAGAGCCATGCCAGGTGGGATGGGGGGGTGTCCAAGCCCCTCTGTGGGCACCGGTGTGTTGGCTTTCTATATTTTAATCATTTTAACATTTAATGCTTCTCAATTAAAGTGATTTCCTGGAGTAGATGCCAAGCTTAGGGCAAATGCACATTAACCACTTTCTGTATCGGTAGTTAAAGGCACCAAGGGATTTAAACAGCAATCCGCAAGGCTGCTGGGGAAAGGTTTGGCTGAATAAAGCAGATTATAAACAATAATATATGTCTTTCTCTCCTCCCCCCACCCCTGCTTTTTTTGTTTTTGGTTTGTTTTTTTTTTTTTTTGGAAAGGCTCCAACCTCACAAACAGACCTAAAGTGCTATAAACATCTCCAGGGCTGAGCGCTCAGGCCCCAAATGTGCTCTCTGAAAGCACCGGCACCGTGGCTGCTGCTTTCCATTCTGGCTTTAACGAGAGTTTTTTTACTACCCAGCGAGTCCATCAAGCCAGGCAGTGGCTGTGCATTATGCCACTGCACAGCGGTGGCCTCGCTTGTCCCCAACCTCGATGCCACCATCACAGAGCCAGTGTGACCCCAGTACTGGGGTTGGGTCTTCGCTACTCGGACGCAAAAGCTACAGGCTGTGGTGAGCCCAGGCACTGCCAGCCTGGGGTGCTGCTGGGCAGGGGGAAGGGGAGCAGAAAAGCCATTGTAGGCCCTTGCTTAATATTAAGTTAATGGAAAATACCTCTCCAAGGCCATTTTTCCCCACCATGGAGACTGGCCCATGCTGTGTGTGGTGCAGTGGCGGTGCTGGAGCCAGTGCAGTGACTTTGTCAGCGCTGGCAGGAGCCACAGACATCGTGAGGGGCCAAAACCCTCATGTGCCTCCTGCCCAGCCAGTCCTCAGCAAAGGGAACGTTCCCATTTCTTTTCCTGAGGCTGGATGTGCTGCAGAAAGAACTTGATGGCAAGTGGCTTCCTGTCACAGCAATTGAGATTTCCTATGCTATCCTGAAGGCTGTAAATCTTGGCTGGGGAAAAGCAAACTCACAGCAGTGTCCCACAGGGAAGGCATGGTCTCCTCTTGCCACACGCTCACCCAGTGCAGCAGCCTCCCTCCCAGCTGTCCCAAAGCACAAACCCAGCCCTGGCAGCTCCTGTGACTCACCAGCACAGCCCAGTCAGGATCCTGATGAGGAAGCAGGAAGCCCCACAACCATCCCACCTCACTCCAGCACTCAGGAATTGCCACGAGGCATATTTTTCCCACTTTCTGGATATTTGGCCAGCTGAGAAGACTATGAATTGCCTTAGAGGCCCACAGGGGTGACAAGGTGGGTGCAGGTTTATGTCTGTGCCCAGCTCTTAGCAAACCTCATCTCTGAATGAGCCACTCCAGGGACCGGCACATGGCAGGAAGACCTGGAGCTGATTATGGAGGAGAGGGTTTAAAGCCATTTTATTTGACAAAGGGGTTGTGTGACATGGTAAAAGTCCTGTTAGCTTGGAAGGGTTGGTTAGTAATGTGTGCTACGTGAGAACCAGAGGGGACAGACAGACAGACAGACAGACACCTGTATGACCCTCCCGTCTTTGCAGGCCTCTCTCCACAGGACAAGAACTTGAGCAGAGCTATGGCAGCACTGAGCTACCTCCCATCTTTATTGCTTCCAAGGAATCAAGTCACTCCCTATAAAAAAAACCCAAAAAACCAAACACACAGAGGCACCAGCCCGACACTGTGCTTTTATTTATAATATTTTGTTTGGACCCAGGGGAAAAAAAAAATAAACCGAAGTTCAACCTGAAAGGGAGAGATGATCATCCCTCACCTGGCCCAGCAGCCCTGCCCTCCCCACCAAGGGGCCGACCAGTCAGCCCAGGCTGCTCCAGTGAGACAGCCAATGCAGTACTTGTGTTTGATACACTAAAATAATTCCTGTGGCCTTCTCCAGGCCCTCTCCGCCCTCCCTCCCCCCCCTCAAATACTGATAAATGTCAGAGCATGCAGAACTCTGATCCCATCCTGCCCAGGGTATGTGCTTGGCCCTCGTGTTGGAGAGCCTGGCCAGACCCTGTGCTCTAAAAGGTCCCCTCGAACCCCCAAGACATCTGGGGAGGGCAGCAGGGAGGGGGGGGAAGGGGTGTTATTGCAGAGCATCTCTGTCCCCCCAGGGTCAGGGCTCGCCGGTGATGTGCTGCTGCAGAGCCGAAGTGATGGCTTTGGAGTCTGTCACCTCCTCCGGCAGGCAGCCCTCCTGGTCCCGCAGTCCAGGGTCTGCTCCCGACTGCAGCAACAGCTCCACGATGTCCAAAAACTCGCAGGTGGCAGCTGGAGGGAGAGAGGGAAGGGTTAGTCTGGGGATCCTGCCCTGAGGCAGCGGTGATGGGCGTTTCTGGAGCAGTGGCTGTAGCTGGCGACTTCCCATGCGCGTGCCGGAGCAGGAAACGCCATCTCAGCACCTGGCCCAGCGCAGCAGATCATTTTTTGGGGCAGTGTTCAGTACACAGTGTATTACTTTGGATTTAATAGTGCAAAGGAAGGAGAAAAGACAGAGTGAGAGCAAAGCCAGAAGTCCAGGGGAGGTGTTACTGGTGCAAGCAGCACCCCAGAGCCCACAGTCCAGACGTGGAGCTGCGGGGGGCCCAGGGGTTTGCACGGCATCACATGGGACACAGAGGGAGCCTGGGCACAGTTGGCTAAGGCTCCTTCACATCCAGGAACGGAGACTGACCCTGGGAAGGGCCCCAGAGTGCTGGTGCAGCACTGCAGAGAGCCCCGAAGTGCCACCTGGGAAAGCATTCCCTGCCTTTGTACCGACAATTTAAAATGCATTTATCTGTATCTGTGTCTATATCTAATGTATCTATTTACCTATAACATCCTTGTAAGTCCCTGCCCCTCACCTGCCTCCTGAACGTCCCAGGGAGGACATCATCAGTACTGCCTTGCTCCTGGATTTCATCCATCATTTCTCCTTGCAGAAACTTTGGATGGTTTTTAGCTGCTGGCCATCCCTTCCCTGAGCACCAGCTCCAAGGGACCCTGTCCGTGCCCTCGGA
>JAWWLV010000005.1:29644576-29678734 GCA_035041135.1 Platyrinchus mystaceus | reverse complement strand
GTTTGATATTAACCCTACTGAGCTGAGAAACTAGGAATCATCTGTGTTTCAGGGTGGGAGGTGCCACCCTTTGCTCTAGGACACTGCACCAACACAACAACCACAGCAACAGGGACAAAAAGGAAAGCCAGATGTAACAGGCATTTGCTGCTCCAATATCCATTTCATGTCTTTTCCAAGCAAAGGAATGTGCCACCACGTCCCATTCATGTCAGCAGACTCACACCAGTGTTTAAAGGCACCTCATTTCAGGAGCCTCTTTCTGCCCAAACTGTGGAGACATAATGCAAATGGGTGCCATTAGAGATACCGCAAGCCAAAGAACTGAAGGAATCAGGGACCGCGTCCATTGATTATTCCACACTAATAAGGCAACTGATCTGAGCCAGAGCCCCCGAGCGCTCCTTAAGCACATGCCTGCTCAGAGGAGTGACAGGGCCGGCACTGACTTCAGCAAAATACAGAGCAGGGCTGGGGAAGAAGAGGCAGCAGTGCTCCAGATGAGTTATTGGAAAAGCAGGATGTCAAATATGTGGGCTGGGGGATGGGAAGCCAGCTCCTCTCCGCATCGCCGCCTTCAAAACCCACAAGCGAATGGGACTGCAGCTGTGCAGCAGAAATCCCCTTTCCAAGGAACACTTTGCTGTAGAACTCTCTGTAAAACACACAGGACTGCTCCAGGAATACTACAGCCATTTGTTCCCCTTCCAAAGGCCTGTGGAAAGCACTGCTGCTTCAGCAGCCGGCTGGATCTAACGAGGCTTTTTATTTCTCTTAGATGTACTTCCTGGCATTCATTGGGCTAAGGAGGGAGAGCGAGTCCTGGCATAGGAAATGCGTGTCTTTAATCCCAGTGTGGTTTTTAAAAAGAACTATTAATCCAATGTTATGCAAACAGGGTTTGCACTTTATTTACGCTGTGGATTTTTCCCCCCCTTTGAGCATTCCCGCTGGCCAAATGCTATTTGTTACACTCCTCAGATGCTGTGCTATTTGCTTGTATTTCCTCTGTGACAAATTTTAATCCAGGTAAATGGAAAAAGCTTTAGCATGGTCACTCACTATAGGCCTTGAAATGCCCTTGGGAAGCTGCTGATCTCAATCCCTCTTTGATTTGGCTTTTTGGAGCACCGTGGCTAATCGCAGCCCGACGTGCCCGGCTGCTCCAGGTACGGCAATGCTGAGCCTTCAGAGCAAAGTGGTCACACCTGGAGACTAATCAAAGATGGGCTGTGAAAGTGAGGATTACAGCTCCCATTGTGGGAATTACGTGAGATGAATATTGCCCACCAGAAGCTGGAAAAGTTTGTTTTGCAATGAAACACAGAGCACAGAAGATGAATTAAGATGGCCTTGATGCAAGGGATATTTCCCAACACGCGACAGAAAGCAGCGGTTTCTAGAGCATCCTATGGAGGTGCAGTGTGTTCTTCTCCCAGGATGTGCCTCTGTTGGGATGACTGATGCCAGTGAGTGGACAGGGACAACCTGGTGCAGCCTCACCCTGCTGGCACCAGTCAGGAGCAGGAGCCGGGAGGAACGTAGAGATGCTGACAGCGATCAAGGAGCAGAGATGCCGATTGTGATCGGATGGATAGTTTCAGCAGATGGACCAAAGAGAAGGTGTTGAGTAGGGGAGCTGATGTTGGGGTGTGCAGAAGAAGAGATGGGCAGCTCCAGGGCCAATGCACAATGCCAAGCTCTGCTCTGTGCCAGAATGCCTCTGAGAAATGCTCTTTCATCATCACGTGTTAGCTGGAATGTGTCACTGTGACAGGTTAAAAAGGAGGAAAACTGATCTAATTCAGTGAACTTCAACACAAAAGGGGGAAAGCCAAGCTCAAAGCAGTAATACACCTTCTGTAAAGGCTTGCAAGACCCTGGCAGGTGCCTGTCCCAGTGCCCTTTTTGCAATGCTCCCTCTATAGAAAGGAGGAGCTCATGGAAATGGCAGAAGCCCACACAGGTAGACAGAAAACGATCAGAAAAGGAAGACCCTTACATACTCAAATATGAGAGTTCTCAGTCCCACACATGAATGTTACTGGCCAACAACAGATCTGATTCCAAGCTTTCCCCTTGCCTCCTAATCTCGAGTACCATACTGGGTGCCTTTTGCAGCTTCCTGGCACATCTGGCCATGGCACGATGACAGCCAAGCTGCACAGCTTTGAGGGAGACGAGAGCACTTCCAAACACTTCAAAACCAAACCCCAAATGTCCATGTCTACCAAACCCCTCAAAACAAAATCAGCAGTACCTCCCACATCCAATGGTCTGCGACAGATGTCACTCAATGAAAATCCAACTACCAGTGGATAACTTATTGGATAACAGGATTTTGTGCTGCTCCTGAGAAATTTAAGCAAGAGAAATGAGAGAAGATGGACCGAGCGCAGATGGACCAACTGTCTTATCCGCTAAGTGGTACTATGGCTACTGCACGTCAATTTTGCCTTATAAGTGATAGGATTATATCGGTGTTGCCATCCCATGTTCATTCCTTGGGAATTTCTGTTCCCTGCTTAATCTAACACAAGTTCTGGACTGAAGGGCAGAGACATGGAAACGGCTCGGCTGAGCCCTGCTGAGGTGCTGTACACTCTATAAAGCATAGTTGCTGTTTCTTGCTGTAGCATGTAGGCCTTGACTGGCTGTTGTTTGACTGTGGCTTCACAGGACAGTTTTAAACAGTGTGTTTTTATAAACATTGATTGTCCAGACCTGCCTCATTACAAGCTGTGTGCAGAAATCTCTGTGAGAGAGGGTGGCCCTAAGGGAGACAGACACCGCCTCTTCTGCATCTCACCTGTTTTATTTAGCACTCAGTAGAGGAAGAGGAAGAACAAGTCCGTGCTGGTTACCTGGGTGAGCTTTGGTCCAGCCTGACCAGTGACGAAGGTGATGAAGCTGGGGCTGGACAGCCCTCCACACCAGCATGAGGGTCTGTAGGGGACTCCAGTGCTGCTGGACCTCATCTCAGTGCCTCTGATCACATCCCCAAGCGCAGACACCATGAGCGCACCGTGAAAAGCACAGCAGAAAACATGTACGCTATCCTTTCCCTTTGAGGGATAGCACTTCTGCTTTTCATTTTAAGGTATTTTTTCCCCCCATGTCACCTCTTTTTCTGTTCATTTGTGGCACCTTTTAAGGTGCACGCTCATTCCCATTGACAGACTCTGAATGTTGGCAGGGATCGCAGGAGATAAGAACGATGTGGTGATAAGAGTGTTTAACAGCACTGGGTCCTGGGCAGCAAGGATGGGCCAGAGGGAAGATAAATATTTACACTACATCTTTAGAAGGTGAGTGAATAAAAAGGGCCAGAATAATACAGCCTCTGAACAAGCACTGGTGCTTAGGAGCTGTAATATAAATCTCTGCAGCCTCACGACACACACTCACTCAAGCCAGGGAGATGAAAAATAGTAAGAAAATACTTCCCTCCATTTTTAAAAAGGGTTTTATTTCTCATTTATTTCCACTTTAGACTTCAACTTCCCAACAATTTACTTTAACCTCATCATCTTCTTATTCTCTCTCTGAAATTTTATCTCCAACAAGACTGAGGGTGAGGCTACAGCTAAAAGCGCACCAGAATTTACACATTACTACCCACAGATATGTAAAACCAGGCAATGGGGACCAAAATAACCAATCTGAACTCCACCAAACCATTCAGTAGGTGGTCTTAACCCAGCCTTTATGTTCATTTTCACATTGCTTTTGAATGAAGCAGACTGGGTTTGTACACGTACATTAATACATGCCAAATGAATGCTTGCCCAAGTGAAGCAGGTAGAGGAGTGGCAAATGCTGGCATAGAAAAGCGATGGTTTAGTTTGACATGTGATCCTGTTCTTTTCAAATCCCTACCTTAGGCCAGTGTGCACATATACATACACACAGACCTGTGCTTTTAGTTGCCTCCCAGCTCGAAGGCAGCTCAGGCACTGCCCAAGGATGGGACATACAATACTTCTGGCAGAAGCAAAACCAAAATCCATGCACTGGTCATGAACTGCTGTTTGGGGATTGCAAACTGCATGTGGGGATTGCAAATAGCCCAGGCTGGCAAGTGCAGGGCTTGGGTATCTTCGAAGTTTGGTTCCTCAGTTAACTTTCACCTCCCCTTGCATGTGGGTAGGTTTGGCAGGGAACTCTCTCTTACTGAGCTGTCCCTCGCCAAGAGCTCTCAGCTCTCTCCTCTGCCCCTTCCTCCCAGTACAGACCTTTTCCTGCACCGTGCTGGGCAGATACCCCTGAGGATGGAAGGTGCTAGACAGATTTTTATCATCACCTCTTGGGCCCTTCTTCAGAGTCTACTGCCAGGCTATCATCTGGCCTATCTTCTAAGTGCCTCACAGATAAATTAGATCTGCATAGAGAAGCAATTATTACATTTCTAATGGCATGAACCCTTACAGCACAATCTGCTACTGAAAGGCAAGGAAAATTGCATTACCTTTTGTTTGATTCAAAATTATGATCAAGGGAAGAGGGATGTTGAAGCCCTTTAAAGCCAAGCCTATGAGCTGGGGATCTTTCTGTCTGGGGACCTCCCTATTCGTATTCGCTGCCACAGCTCATACTCGTGGTTCATTTAGGAGCACTAATTTGGAGTTAAAAGCAGCTCTAAGAAAGCTCAGAGAGAACAGGATGCCCAGGAACCACCACTGGCTCCCTCCCGGAGTCTGCATCTGCTAATGCACCCAAACGCCCCCGGTCCGAGGAGTTCAGTGTGCCAGGGTTACGCTAATCCCTCATCGCCCTAGTTTCTAACTGGTGCCGTACCTAAATTTCCAAGTGCAATTTCAGTGGGATTTATCACATCTACTGTGATCAGCATGTAGTGCTGCCGGCACAGATACAGGCTCTCAATATCCCAATGCAGACATGGCTGTCTTTAATTGCAGAACAAACTGATTTCTGAATCCACACAGTGGCTCACGCAGCAGCACCGAAACTCTCAGGGCTGTTTTGCTATTGGGCATTTTCATCCCGGCTCTCTGTGCACAGCTGGGTATTTGGACATATTTATAGGCTATCCAAAGAATATTTGCTACTGCCTGTTACTTCCTGCACCAGGCATCTTGCTGGCCATCAAACGAGTGTGTTGGTGCAATAGAAAAGCTGCCAGGAAGCTGCGGGGATCAAAAATGTGTTTGGAAAAGTCAATGCCTAAAGCTGTAACAAGTGTCACGGTGTCGTGGCTGAGCCAGACTCCGACAAAGCATGCAAACGTGACCCCAGGCTGCGAAAAGGATGGTATTCCAAAGGGCAAGATCCCAAAATCTCTCTTATCAGGGTGCTTCCCTGCCCCCTCCTTGCGTAAAAGTTAGTCGCTCCCGTACTGCTTTATCACTTTAGCGTGGCTGAGGCAGATACCTGGTTATTTAAGGGGCAGGATAAATGGGCTGAGACAGCTTTCCCATCCCCAATTCACTAGGGAACGCTTGGAAATTCCACCTGACACCAGGACCGCTCTGTGCTCTTAAACAATCTCTCGTCTGATCCGATTGTTCCCCAGTGGGGAGGCAGGCTGCAGCTAGCTCAAGAGTCATTGATTGGATTAACAGCCTAATTCCCAACAGATGAATAGAATACTGATGTCTTGTCAGCCCACATCATAGAAGGAAAACACAATCTGCTTCTACAGCCCCGAAATTTAACCCTTTGCTTTCCCACTCCCCCTCCCCAGGGCTGGACACACGGGTCCAGCACTTTCAGCTGGAGATCCTACCCATTTTAGTGAGAAAAGATATATTAACCTTTGGGACACTTTGCCTAATAATCTACATGCCATGGGATCACATGCTATTTTCCATAAGGCCAGTTCAGTAAGAAACCCCCTTTTCATCCTTTCTACGCATAAAAGATTTATACCAGGGACTTTTATTATTTTACCTTCTCCCTTTTCCCATTTGCCATTAAAGAAAATACTGTATGCTTCACAGTAAGCTGCTGAAAATTCATTAGCTTAGTGACATTTATCCTGAAATATACAGATATTGAACGTTTTCTGAGTCTATCATTTGATCAGGAGGATGGATCTGCCTGGAGAGGAGCACCCAGCCAGGCTGCAGGAGAGGCACCCCTGCAATACCCTGCAATGCCCTCTCCCTCCAGCAACTCTTGGCAAGCCCTGGGGCAGAGGAATGAAGCTGGGCACATCATTTGCACCGGGAGAGCTCCTGTTCTCCACCTCCTAATGGAGACACTAATGTTTTCTTACCTCATAGAAAGACTGTGATAAGAAATTAATTGCTACTGGTCAAATGTTCAGTACTACAGAAGCAGGACAGTGCGCATATTAAAGAGATTCTCCAAGGAAAAAAATTATTTATGGACTCCTTGGCACTGTCTGCGTTTATTTCCTTGCTTGGGAGACAAGAATAAGTAAAAATCATCTGATTTTAAGAAATGCATTCAAAATGACCTATTTTTTTCTTGGATCACTGGCATCCATAATGCTGTGGGGTTTGTTTCCTTCTAACAGCCACCTTTTACGCTTGCATTTACAAAACAGGCAGATATGTGAGGGTATTACTGTGAGGCACTGACACAGGCTGCCAAGAGAAGCTGTGGCTGCTCCATCCCTAAAGAGTTCAAGACCAGGTTGGATGGGGCTTGGAGCAACCTGATCTAATGGAAGGTGTCCATGCCCATGGCAGGGGGTTGGAACAAGATGATCTTTAAGGTCCCTTCCAATTCCCTCCTAGGATTCTATGATTCTCTATACATTTAAAAATTGCAAGGTGTGCATTGCCCGAGATAGGCTAGGTTGTGCTGTGAAACAGAAATGAGATATTTCCACTTGCATTTAGATTTTACAGCTTGTATGCAGAGTGGAAACATTCCCTCCATCACTCCTTTACTCCAACAACCTAATTAGCCCAGAACTAGCTAATATGACTAATAGGAGAGGATGGAGGTGCACACCCTTTTTCCCCCACTCCTTTTCCCCCTCCAGTACCTGCTAGCCATGACAGTTTTTCCAGACTTCATGATTTCAAAGCATCATTATACATACAAAAAAACTTGCTAGGAAACTGAATGAAAGAAACAGGCCTTCCCTCCCTTGGCTTCCAGTGTATCAACCCTACAGAGAGCCCTGTCTTCAGATACATAGTGCTCTGTGTACACAGAGCTATCCTAACCAAAATAATTAGCGAGAGACGTTGCATTGACTCAAACAATTCAATTAATGCCCTGTTAGTATTTTAAAGTCATCCAAATTATTAGCTGTTTTTACAATTTGAAACCATAATGTTTCATTTTCATCCCAGATGTGAATTGTTCCAGAATGGCAATAAATAAATAAGTCCAGTGAGCCCTGTCCAGCCCAGCCCCTGCCCTGTAACATGGCTGTGCTGTACACTCACAAATCCAGGTTAAGGATGGGGACTGGGGCAGTTGTGCCCTGGAACTAGCAGACTGAAGGTTTTATAAATACATACAGAAATAATTAAAATCTAAGGGGTTTAGAAGGGTTAATCTCCTTTAAATAATCTCTGCCACAAAGCCTGTAAAGTCACTGCTGGCCCCGTGCCCGCATGGGACCGGCTGTCGGATATCAGGACAGCACGTGTGGGTGGGAGCAGAGAGATTAAGAGGAAGCGCTGCCGCGGTGGCCCATCGGTCGTGCTGCTCCCCCACATATGGCTGCCCTGGGCACTGCCGAGGGCTGGAACGCTGAGAGCAGGATGGGATCCAGCATCAACCTGCAAGACAACATGCCACTTGCTCCACATGATTAAAGAGAGAGAAGGAAGCTTGATTAAGCTGCTAAATTTAGCAGGCTGGACGGGAGACAGCGGGAGCCGAGAGCGTTGCTGCCACTGCTCGGTTCACCTCAGTCCTTGCTGACCGCAGGCAAATGCTGACTGATATTTATTTAAAGGGATTCAGGGCTTTGGAGTAACCTCTTTTCCTCTGCAGGCTTGAACCCACAGCCCTGGGTGGCCAAGGAGATGTTGTATTTTTAATTGTCATCTTCAATGGCCTCAGTGCTGCCACTCTGCATTTCAGGGCGCCCTCTTTGTACAAACTGTCATTTAAAGCCAACAGCTGAGTGACCATTAGACAGGAAGAAATGTAAAAGAAAGCAGGGAAGCCACCCCTGTGTGGGCTAAAGCAGCGCCTGCCTGAACCCATGAGTTTGATTCCCCGATTTGGGCAAAAGCAGGGTCAGCTGAAATGCCCAAAATCCCACGGCAGTGCTGGAGCACTGTCAGGGACGTTGTGGTATCGTGATGATGACAGGCACAGTTGCAATAAAAGCGGAGCCACAATGTGCTGCAGGAGGAGCAGAGGTGATGCTAATGGCCTAGGGAGCTTTTTCTCCTTTAAGTCAGTGAGGATAAAGACTCCAGAGACTCTTGTTTCGGTCCCATAGACCTTCCTCGGCTCGGTGTGCAAAATCAGCACTTTCCATGTTGAGATGGTCTGAACCATCCTCTGAACTCATTAAATGAGATCTGGATTTTATTAAGCCAGGCTTGGGGAAGCCTGGGCTAGCAGGGGAGCTGAATTCCAGTGGCCACGGCGCTCAGCTTGACAGGCACTTTTTTTTTTTTAAATTTTCCTTCAGACAAACCCAGTGCCAGGAACCTTGCTCAGACAACTCAAAACACCTCAGGACAGTGCTGTGCCCCTGCAGCCTCTAGACAGCCTTTCCTTCCCAAGCACTGTTTCTTAAGGATGAGGACTCCTCTTTGTGGCTAATCTGGAATTAGAGAGGACGTTTGCACACTCACAGCCGTCTGCCAGAGGGGGAAGGCAGCAGAGCCTGGATCCTGCCCTGAAGTGGACCACTGCCAGGGAGAAGCCGACTGCACGTGCTGACTTAAGAAGCTCCCATCTCATCACCTCGAAGGGTTGCTGTTTTTGTGACATTCAGCAGCCTTTTAGCAGCCTCTGTGAATTGTATTAGTAGCTGATTTACCATTTGTTATTTTATAAGGCATGAAACTGCTCTTTCATTTGCTCATCCACCACCATGTACAACTACACGTCAGACTCTGCAAACTCAGTCTATGATCATTGGGGCTGTTTCCCAATGGAAGAAAGGAGAAATAAATAGTGAGGGAAAAGGTTTATTGGTACTGCTTATTCACAGACAGTCAGGTTTCCAAACAGCTATTAATGAAGTGCCAATACTGAAGAAAAAAAAGGAAAAATGTCTGGAGAAAACTGCCTCAGGACATCAAACTACATCAGTAACTGGAATTTCTCGATGGAGCCACAGTGCTATTAAAATACAGCTGAACTAAGTACTTGCAGTTTGGTCTGTCATTACTTATTTAGTGAGATGCAAAATTGATCTTCACTTTAAAGGGCTCTTTCAAAGTCTAGAGGCAGCACTTGCTCCCTCCTTGTGCTGTATAATAGAGGTGTTCCTAATGAAATTCAGCAGGAGCTGGAGGCAACCAGGGAAAACCGCAGCCAACTTTATAACAGACAGATTTATGTTCAGGGATGTCCTGCTCTTTGAATGAGTTATTCTGCACAGGGCAGGGATAACAGGTTCACCATTCATGGGTTGCACAAGTGTGGCAGAAGGTCAAGTTCCCTGGTGGTGCTCGGTCTGAGCCCAGGGCTGGGGCTGCCGTCACATCTGGGGCTGAGCTGAGCAGGTCCATCCCATTTCCTACTAAAGCAGCCCAGGGAGCCTCCTGGGACCAGCTGGGCCCAGAACAGGGCCCACCCCATTCCACCCCGGGGAGGAGCAGATGGCAGGTACTGGTGGTGGCGGCCAATGTGGGGCAGAGCTGAACCAGTGACCTCGAGGTGAAAGGCTTCCTATCTCCCATTATCAATCCCCAGAGCCCCCTCCGGAATAAGTGTTGATACATTAATCTTTCTGACTGATGGAAACAAACTGCAAGTATAATATTCCACAGGGGAATCTTTATTTATATTGAGGCAAAACTACGCTTAAAAACATAAAGTTAAGGGCACACTTAGGTTTCAGTCTCTGATCAGAAATGTTAATGACATCCTTTTTCCCTTCCAAGCACCAAATTTAAAGAGCATGTCATTGCACATTAGTCTCTGAGCACAGCCCCAGTGTGGATGGCTGCAGTACATAATAAACTAGTGTTTGAGTTTCCTCCTGTGCATGCTGTCCTCCTAAATAGTTTAATAATAAAGGAGTATATTTCAGAGTGCTGCTGGAGTGCCTCGATGAAGCATGTGGTGTAGGATAAATACCTCCACATCAGGACACTTTTCAAAGCCATCAGGCAGAGGGGTCAGTCTGTTGTAGGTTTTTTTAAAACTGCACAAGCTAATGCTTTAAGAGTGTCTTGATGGAATCAGGGAAATTGGATTGTCCCCCCATTTGCTGGCCTAAAACAAGCCTTTTTTTATTTATCCCATTAGAGGAACACAAGAGAAACCTTTTAAACGTCACTAAAATTTTCCCTGCATTGCAAAACCCAGTCAAAAGGGTTTTAATTTTCCCCAAGACCTCTTGAGTAATGCAGCATGTCAAGGTTTAATACATTGTGTGTAGTGGATTGTCTATATTCTGTGCTGTTTCACCAGGGTGACTCCATGAGGTCCGTCCTGGTCGCTGGATTTTGACCCTGGCAGCACCGAGCTGCCCAACTAGCCCACACTATTTTAGATCAGGTCTGGTGAACAAATAGGCAAGTGATAATGAAATGAGGTGCAGCTTCCCGTGGACCAGGCTGGGACTCCCAAAAATTCAGCAGTGCTGGTCACTCTCCAGTGATTCTGTTCTGTGAGTTGGGGCTCTCTGGTTTTGGGAGAATCTGTGATTTATTCACTTATTTATAGGAGGAATAGAGAGACTTGGCAAAAGGTGCCTATGTGCACAAGGCTCCAAATTCCCCTGAGATATTTAATATGACAAACATAAGCAGAGCCCAGGATTGCAAACTGGCAGCACACAACGTGCTAAAGCACAACAGCATAAGATGGCAGCAGGGCCACAGACCCTTGGAAGGCTGGGCTGATGCCCACTCCACCCTTGCTGTCCCAAGGGCTGAGGACATTAGTGCCAAAACAGCTTCTCATGGCCCCTCAGAGCCCATCCCACTTGTCAGCCAGCCTAGAAGCTATGGATGATCTGATCTCCCAAAGTAATCCCAACTAGTAATGCTTGCTACTAAAATACACCGTTATTTTGCTCCTACAGGATATGGGAGTTATCTATCCAGGTTGTCCATGTTTATTTTTGAAAACAGTGAACATGTCACACCACAGCAGAAGACGACCTGGGGTGCCACGTTAGTTTGGGCTGAGCGTGTAATTCTCCCCAGCCCTGGTTTTGCAGAGAAAACAGGAACTGCAGGGCAAGGAGTGTCCAAGCCTTAAACCTTATGTCCCGGAATTCACACATGCACACTGAGAGCTGGGAAAGGTGCAGAGCCAAGGACAGTGAGGAAGAGGAGGCACATCCCAGCCTCTCAACCACTCACAATAAAACCCAGCCCTGAGACTAAGATACTGCCTCCTGATCTTCCCTGCAGGGCTGCATAATCTATTTTACAAAATGTCAAAATTCAGCATGAAAACTGGAAAAAGGGGGTGAAAAAAAAATAAATCAGACTGGCTGGTTATTGGACCAAGGGCTGTGTTAAAAGGATCAGGAGGTGGTGGGCCAAGTGGTGGGGGAGGGAATGGGATAAAGTAGTGGGTCTAATCAAATCAGTTTAAAAAGCTGCAGCCTCTCCGAGTTAACCTTGCCAATCAGAGAGCGAGCGGGAGCATGTCTGCGCACATTAAAGCGGGAGCGCGTCCTTGAACCCGCAGAATATTCCATCCTCCCCCCACAGCCCACGCAGGCTGTGTACCCAACACCCTCGGCAGACAGCAGCAGAAAAGCCCGGGATTAGGCACCCTCCTTAGCCTCGCCCAAGTGGAAGTTAACGCTGGTAAAGGCAGCTCGGGTGCTTCCCTGCGATAAGAGGCGAGCTCGTGGGATTAGGCCGGCAAGAGTTGGAGAAATGTTAAAAAACAAGCAAACAAACAAAAAAAAGGGAACAAAAGGAGAAACCCTCCCGTTGACAAACGCTGTCGCACCGAGCCTGGCAGCTGTGAGAGGCATTACTAACCTTCGCTAATGACTAAGGGCACTGAAGTCACTTTAAAATAAATATTCACTAGGAATTACATGGGTAATCTAAAGGGATTATCCTGCTGCCTTAACAGGTCCATAAACTAAATGTTAAATGGTCTACACAAGTGTTTGCATTAATTTTGACCCAAATCAACCCTTCTGCTAAAAGCCGTGGAGAGCCAGATTCAGTTTTGGAAACCACGTGTGTGCTTTGAGTCAGTGCTCTTATAAATTTCCCCGGATCCTCTGTTTTCTGAAGGAAAAACGGGGCTGAGCTCTTGGAAGCCAGGAGCCTGCCAGCAGCCAGGGAAAGGCTTTAGCAGAAATGCACACTCAGAACATGAAGCAGCAAGCACAAATCCAGCCTCCCACATAATCCAGTCCCTGCAGCAGAAGTATCTGTGTTCAGAGTCTTAGCTCCAGGCCTGTCTTCCCTAGGGAAAGAGAGAAAACGCAGTGTGGGGAGAAGGAGCCCCGCCAAAGGGAATGGACAAACCCTGTGCCCCAGTTTCCCCACCTGTAAAAGGTGTCACATGCACTTTTCCCTGTGCCTCAAACTATGGGAAGGCAGTTTCAGCTGGAGCTGAAACACAGCCGGGCTGTGTGTGTAAGCCAGGCTCGGGCAGGTCAGGAGAGCAGGAGTTAAGGCAAGAGGGACTGAGTGATGGGATAAAAGCAGCTCCTGTGCACCAGGTGCACCCCCCTGAGAACAACTTCACTGTCTGTACACGAAAAAGAACAGTCTAAAACTACACAGATGCCTTAAAGCCACCATATGCGATGCCCAAACTGCATCTGATTCCCAAGATCCTATCAGATACAAACAGGGAGTATGTACTTCAGAGGAAGAGGAATCAAACACAATGGGAGACTGGCAGGGAAAACAGTCCGGAAAAAGATCAATATTTAAAAAGCTCACTGTTACTGATGGAGGGAAGAAAAACATTTGCAACCTTTATGTTTTTTAAAGACTTTTCCTGCCTTTTTTTTTTTAAGTTAGAAAAATCCAGGAAAGTCTAACCTGATAAAACCTAATTTCACAGGAAATCTTCTTTGAAAGCCTTGGCAACAGGAGTGGAAGTGCTGTCTGAAGGCAATGTGGAAGAGTGGTCTAACAACAGCATTTTAAAGTCAAATGCCAGGCAAACAGTAACTGCAAGTAAAGCCAGTTTTAAAGCCACTCTCAAATGAAAGATCATCCCACTAAATGAGATTTCTTCCATCTGAAATACATATTTTTATGAACTCCTAAATATATGCTAGAAAACATTCGCAGATAAAAACAACTTCTGCCTTTAAACAAGATGAATTCTCCTCCTTCCTTTTTAAAGAAACAAATAATCCCAAAGTTTTCTTTATGTACCATAAAAGAATGATAAAGGGGAATAGACCAACATCCTCCACACTGATTTCCATCTACTAACGGTGACCTGAAACAATCTCTTGCAGCTGAAAGAGCCCTGAACAAACCTGAGAACATCCTTCAGTCTCCACCAAGCCAGCTCTAAAACAAAATATGAATTGCTGTAGAAAATAGCATAGTTGCTATTTTCCCTTTCTATCCCAGCTGGCAAGGGCTGGGATAGGAGAGCTTTAATTAAGGAGACACAGAGCCCGGTAGGGCAAACCCCTGTCCACTGGGGTGTTCCTGCAGCTGCAGGAGAACTCAGGGAACACCAGCCCCATGGGGTGAGCTGGCAACATCAGCACTTTCTCATTTGGGGGAATAATTGACACCAGCAAATATACTTGGACTTACCAATGAGGCCTGAAGCAGGGACCCAGAGCATCTGCCTGGTTTAGATTGACAGGAATCACATTTAGGTGTCTATTAACAAGGAACACCTGTGGGATGGGCTAACATTAGCTGTTTTGTGCTACAGCTACCAAGGATGTGAGTGGAAAGGGAGATCTTTCAGCAAAGTCAGCCACTTCTGCTGCAGCCCCCCCCTCAAAGCAACAGGAAGCCTCCTAGCCATGCTAAACGTGGATATTCAACTTATGC
The DNA here is from genome assembly GCA_035041135.1 of Platyrinchus mystaceus. Taxonomy (NCBI): domain Eukaryota; kingdom Metazoa; phylum Chordata; class Aves; order Passeriformes; family Tyrannidae; genus Platyrinchus; species Platyrinchus mystaceus. Next base: position 29,664,635 of record JAWWLV010000005.1, on the reverse strand, counting down.
TGCTTCCAGAAGAGCTCCTCCAGAAAGCCATCATTCCATCCAGGATAAATCACCTTACTGCATCTCTTGGTCATGCCACAAAGACTCCCAGCATCTAAAGCAGAATGGAAATGACGGTGCCAGAGCTTCAGTTTGTACCAAATGCAGCAGCCCTGCATAGCTAATTTGCTAAGCTTAGGCAAGTATAAAGGCCTTCTGTGCGCTGCATCAAAGCCTAATGCAGGCTCAATTTGCATCTACAAATGCACTGATTACTGTATTTCTCTGGGCTGATAAAGGCAGCAAGGTAAGGAAGAGCTGGGCAATATCTGAGGACAAAGTTTTGTTTGTTTTTCTTCTCCAGAACACCCAGGTATGAGTGACATTTCCTAAGGAGAACGGGTGAATATTGACTTTGACCATCCTTCTCCCTCAGGAAACCTTTTCTAAGACAAACCTTTTCTACAGAACTTGAAGTCCTGTAACCAGGACTTGTAGTTCCTGTGCTCCTTTTCGTATTCCATTAATTGTTCTGCAAAACTCACCCCACATCCCATGACCCTGTGAAGGGAGAAGTCCCTATGATTTTTATGCAGTTGTAGCTGCCATCGGAGCAACTGTGCAACAGCATAAAATTCAAAGATAGACAGCTTCCCTGGGTGGCTTTTCACACCTTGAGTGCTCAGGAGACAATACCCTTCCCCGGGAGGAGGCACAGGACTGCGGAGCGACGGTACATATTAATTTCTAAAAGAGGATTTTAATCATGCAACGTCCTCTGCAGTCGCACAGAATTTAATCTCATTGCTGACTGTGGGTGATGGGGGAGCATGTTAAGTGGAAAAGTTGTATTCAAGACCTTCTTGCAGATATGTGCTACAGGCAGCCCCTTGGGAGGAAGAGAATGACCCAAACCTGTCCCTCTCACTGCTGACCACCCCAGCCCAGAGCCCCCACATATCTTATCCACTCACAGAGAGGAAATGCAGGCACATTCCCAAAGTTCTGCGCAAGGTTGAAGTACACGTGTTAACACAGTTAGCATTTATCAAGCCTTACTTTACAACTATTGATTTATTAATCTAGGCAAGACCCAGGGATATATGCACATAGTATTCCCATGTTAGTTACAGAAACTGAGACACACAAAAAACCCCAATTGCCCAAGGTCAAATGAGGAGCACAGCCCACGGCCAGCATTAGTTTCAGGATGCTGAGCTCCCAGTGCTATGCTGTGACCATCAGGACATGCTGTCCTTTTCCACAGTTTTTCTTCCCTCTTCTTGTAAGATCTGTCTTCACCTAAGCCTACATTTAGTAAATGTACTCTTGCCTTCATTTAGTAATATGGAAAGGAAGCACTGAAGTGGAAAACCATAAGCTGAGAACTGAGACTCTCCCAGCTGCTATGGAGACCCACCACGACTGGGCTGGCACCTGCCTTCTGGATGGTTATCCTCAGATTTCTTCCACTTCTGCTAAAGACCACTCTCAGGCAGCTTTACAAGTCTTGGTCAATGAAACAATTACATGTTAAAGACAAAAATCTAAAAGGAATTACTATAATTTGTCCCGCAAGTTCTAATGGGACCTTAAAGTTTATAGAAGAAGTTGTACTTGGAATTGAGAAGCAATTCTTTTTTGGAAGCTCCTATGAAACCAAAGAATGCTGGTTATAATCACTGTCTGGGAAGGGTGAAACTCAATGCCTTTTTTTTTCCTGCTAAAATAAAAAACACTCCCCTAATATATCCAAAGTTGGGGCACCCCACGTGATAGCCCAACAGAATATAATTCCATAAAATATCTGCAGTTCAATGAAAAAGGATAAATGTTTTCAAGCAGCACACACCTGATATTTACTTCCTAAATCAGGTAAAATCTACTGAGCAGGTAAGTCACTCCATAACTGTTCTTTTGAGCTATTAGACCAGCCTGGGACTACTAATGGATAAAAATTAAGTATGAGACAACAGATCTACTGGCTTTAAAATCCTGACCATATGCTTTTGTATACAACAGCCGTGCCTGTAGTGTGGGAGAACTGTAATGATGAACATCCACCAAATCTGAAAGGAGCAGCTTTTAGAAGACAAGAAATAAGGAGAATCCTGCAGAACCCTGCAGGAAAGTCATGGCAAGGCTTTAGGCACACTTCTCTATAATTTATGTTGCTGAATGCACGGTATGTTCTTTCCACTCTCAGTTGGCCTGGAACATGGGAAGTGTGCTGCTTAGGCAGCCAAAGTCCAGCCCAAAGTCTCAGGGCAGACAACAGACAGCATGAAAAAAGAGGATAAAACTTTATCAAACACTGAATGCTTAATGACAGAATTAAAACATCTATGTCAGACCATTGTCTTTCTCTAGTTGCTCCTTCATTTGACTCCTAAAATCCTTGATTTTGTTAACAAAACTTGAAGAGGAAAGTTGACTACTTGAACGTGCCATCAGCTCCTTTAAGTAGTATGTTACTCATAAATACAAAGAAAATTCTATTTAGTTTTTCTCTTCAAAACCAAACCCATCATATATATGATGTGATTTCCATTTTTTTTTAAGAAGCATTTGAAAATTTTCTTGTAAAAGTTTTTTTTAATTCTAATTCCATTTACATGTACCTGGACACAAGAAAAAAGAAAACAACTAATAGTCTAACAGAGAAAAAATGTTTCATTTGCTGTTTTCCAGCACGATTCAAATGTAAAAATTAAGAATGTGAATAGACTGGGTTAAACTACATAATTAAGCAAACATGGACAGACATTGTGTATCTGATTAGCAAACAAAGAACTAAATTTACCATAAAGGCTATATTTAACTGCAAATGAACATATTTTAATGACTACTGACCAATGATAATCAACCTTTCCTTAGAAAAATAACCAAGAACTAGATTTAAATTGATTATTAAATCAATTAAATCAATCCAACCTGTCAGAATCTCCCTCATTAGATTCACTCTTAGATGCAGAGCTGTTGCCTATATGGTCTGGCCACCCAGGCAAACCAAAGAATGATGCAGTGTCAAAGGTACAGTCATACACAGCACCTTCCCAGCACACCCACCCAAAATTACACCAGGCTCTCCTGAGTCCTAATGTGTGCCCAGACCTCTCTCAAACTGAGCACATCCATTAATGCATGGAGCCCATTAATATGTCCTATTTTCCTGCATTAACCAAACAACAAAAAGGGGTCCCTGTAACAGCCTGACCCATTTTGAGAGTCCAGTGAGCTGACTTTTATTTCTTAGGAAAAAAACCCCCAGTGTTTAAATATAAAGCAACCAGTTGCAGCACTGTGGGATTAGTTGGATGAATCCTTCAGTGGATATAATCAGCTTAATGGCAACAAAGATCACAGCGCAGTCACTGCAGCTGTGACACTCGGAGCATTTCACCGAAGGGGACGGTTTGCATGAGGCTGGAACAGTCCCTTTTATTTCCAGCCTCTTTCCCTCTCTCTCTCTCTCTGTGCAGTCAACATCCCCATCAGCTCCATTAGCATGAAAGAATTAAGGAGGGAAATGGGAAGGGTGGAGCAATTTACGTCTGTGGGTCAGCATACTTACACAGCGTCATATAATTCAATTAAATGGACAAATAAAGTGGTGCTAGTTGTTTTCCAAACTCAGGTTAATTTTAACTTAATTCCTACGCTGCTGTGGGCCAAAGGGCTGTCTGAGGCTGCTTGATACATGGCTAAATGGCCAGCTGTCTGTTACGGAAAGGAATGCTGTATGAGTCTTCCTGCTTTTTTCTTAGGATACTGTTAAGAGCATCCTTACTCCGAGGATACTCTCAGTATGCTCATCTTACCACAAAAAAAAAGACTGAAAGTAAAGACTTGATTCCCATAATTACAGCTCTGTTTGCACTGGCAAATCCATTGCTTTATATCATACCTTTTCTTACTGTTAAATTGCAAAAAAATATAGTAGAACCTCACAGATCTGAGGAAATTTTAGCCTGCCCTGTAAGAAATTAAGAAACACTATCTTCCGGGCTTCTTAAATTAAGACTTTCATCATTAATTCCAGTGATTTCCCTCACAGAGACAGTATTAACACATACACAAATAAGCAAGTAAATTATAATTTATTCACGTCTAACTATTCTCCTACTGTGTTTTGCTTTCTCCAGGAAAAATCCCCTGAGATGCAAGTGAGTGTACTAATGACTGAGAACACCCATGGATAAACTTAAAAGACCCACAAATCTGTTACCTGGAGGAAACTGATGGATAGATATGGCTGTAGGAACATCTTAGGAACAAGCTGTTTGCTGTAGAGCTTGCTAAGGTCTTCTCTCTGCAATCTGGTGCCACTCAAACCTGTGCAGCTGCACTTTGGAACAAGAGCTCCGAAGGAGAATTAATTTCTGTCTGCAGAACAAAGACCTTTTTAGTACCACGATGTTTTGAAGCCTTTAAAATAAATCAGTGCTTGAAGATGCACAGCACTTTCCATAAATAATACAAGCGTTCCTCCTTTTCCTTAGCCAAAACTTCCTTTCCCCCCGAGTGTTGGCGCAAACACCCCGCTGTCATTCTCCCCACCAGGAATACCTGCATTTCAGCAGTTCTGCATGGGTACAATTTGTAAAGTGCCAGGCAAAAATAAACACCAATCTGAATTGGGGAGTGTTACTGACAGACTACCTGGCAGGAAGCTTTCAAACCCACCAGGAACGTCGGGAGGCCAGATCTGCACGTGTCAAACCCGTCACCTCAGGAGGCTTTCAAAAGTTTTGCTTTTTTGTGATGCTACAAAACGCATCTCCAGAGCCATTATACGAATTAGTTGGAAAGGGCTTAGAGGGGGGAAGGAGGAGCAGCTAAGAACAGCAATACACCCCTGTGAGGACATTTAGAAGCATCTGGCTTGGAAATATTAAGAAAGGAAGGAAAAATTAATCATGCCGGCTGAGAAAAAAAAAGCCTGGCATCAGCACAGCCACCTTGTCATAAGGCAGATATTAATAATGTGAACCCCCAGGGAACACTCAGACATCTGAAAGATCCACTTGTTGGCTCTCACTGAGCAAGGCAGGTTTAACTGATGTCTCTTTGAAATCTTCTGAATCTCATGTTAAAGCACTGCTTGGGATTTTTTTTTGCAGCAGAACAGAACCCTCAGTGTTAAAGATCAGAAATTTACTGCATTTCTCTCTTTTTCCTAGATGGTATCAAAGACAGGACACCCAACATTTTGTAGACCTGTAGCTGCTCAGTAGCTTCTAAGGACACATGAGAGAAATGGAGGGGGAAAACTGGCTGAGCATTTTAAAAAAGGAAGAAGCAAAAAGGATATTGCTGGAATGGAAGACAGCTAGAAAAACCACGCCTGGCCAAGACATTGCATCTTAAATAGAACTCCTTAGGCTTAGTAGTAGGGTGCAAAGTTGGTGGCAGCAGCAATACCTAGAACTCACATCTTCAAGAGAATTTATTTAGCCAACAAAACATGGCAAAACTGTCCTTTTTTTTCCTGCCTTCTTCCTTCTCCAGAGCTGCAGCAATCTTTCCTGCCTAACACACTGAAAGCCAACATGATAAAGGAACCACTAATCTGCTTGTATTTGGGAAATGAGGAGTGTTGCTAAAAGCACACCAGACACCCCCAACATAATCTTACATTTCTGACCTCTCAGACCAGCTGTGGCTTGCTACAACTTCAGGTTCCCAGGACACACAGCTGACCCACTGGAGTTTAGCACCAGCTACAAACCAAGTGTCTCAACGACCAAACGATGATAGAGAAGCACCGAGCTGGATGTTTATATGCTATTTGATGATGCAGGAAATGGCACCTTGGAAGCCAACAAGCAGCCACAAGGTGGGTTGTGGCTGGCAAATCTAGAGGAATATTTCTCCAGTTAGGGAATATTGCTCAGATATTCTCTGTTTAGAAACAGCAAACTCCAATGTTTAAGTGGAAGATGACACCCTGGAGACCAGCAGCGTACCAGGTGTTTTTGGTAGCTGGGCAGAAGGTTTTGAAAGCATCATCCAGCCAAAAATGCTGTGCCAGTGTCTGCTTGAATCACAACCAATTTTGCAGCTGGATGACTGTGTTTTTAAACCACCCTATCCCAGGAGGAAACATTTTCTGCATGGGGTACAGCTGTGAACATTCCTATGCAAATGAAGCAATTTTCTCTTTTTCTCTGTGAAAAGTCTCCCACCTCTTCCCCATCACTGACTTTTTCTCCCAATGGACTTGATAAAATGCAGGTTTTTTTGATCACAGCAGGGGACACACTCAGACCTAAGATAAATGCCAATAAAAGTCCCATTGACTCGAGTGGGGAATTCATGTGTTTATCCTTTGTCAGAAGCCCTCAGTAATGACACCTGACCATCCTTTAAATCCTCAGTACGACTCCTTCTGCCACGACCCTCTGTGTCACCGCTGTCTGGCATCACCTGGGGAAGCCAGGAGCCAAGAATACCATTTTTCTGCTGATCTCTGTTTTATTCTCTTACTTCATTCACTCAGCCTTTCCATTTGCACTACCTGTTGTTCTGCATCTGATGCCAAGATGATCTCCTTGGGATAGGGATGGTCTTTGCTCTTGCTTGATGCTTTGACTTATAATTTACACAGGCACAAAAGGAACCCTTGAGCTGACAGGCAAAAAAACCCAACAAATCCAATCATTTAAACCAGGTCTAAATGACTAATTTGTATCATCTTCGACTCAATACACATTTATAACCTTTACATGTGGTTTATCCCAAGTGACTGGGCTTAGCAAACTGCCCACATCCACACTTAACTTTTCCACCTGAGAAGTGAAATGAATGATTTAAAGTCACCATAGCTCTGAGTTTTCCTGCTGCTGTGAAAGATCCAGATCGAAACTGCCTTCAATGGTTTAAATTAACCTCTTTTACTCTGCAATTAGCACTGGAGGTAAGGGGGTATGTGATCACTTCCCATCATTCCAAAAACAAGCAGTTGGTCATTAAGCCGTGGAAAATTGATCATTTGCAATTGCTGAGCCGTAACTTTACAAATCTCTTCAAAGTCTGACCACTGGAATTCAAAGTGTAATGCTCAATTTCATACCACTTCAGGAGCCAAATTACCATGTAATCTGTGAGCACTGCTTGAAAATATCCTGACAATAGCAGCAGGAATAGGGCATCACAGAGAAGGGAACCAGGCAGCTTTGGCAGACCTGGCTTCCAACTCAGATTTCATCTGCGCAGTCTGAACGTGATTAAAACTTGAGTTTAAAAAAAAACAAAAAGAAAAAAAAAAAAGTGTAAATTCAAATGTCCTGCACAGAGGTAACACGGCCACTGGCTGAGGCCAAGCACATGTCAAGACCTCCAGACTCAGTCCTGGATAAGAATAACCTTTAATGCTACTCCCAATTCCTTTCCCCTGCCTCATAAAAATACTGCTGGATGTACAGTAAAGTAAGGAAATATCACAAGGGGGGGGGAATCAATTAAAAGAAATTTGCAAACCATTGTGTTAGAGCATCTCCTTTAGAGCAGCCACTTTTTATATGCAGGGCAAGTAATTGCAGTACTATGGTGGCAGTAATATCGTGCATCAGAGAAGGTGACAACATTTTTAGGGGTATTTATTGTGAGCACACTAAATTCAGGACTGTACCCTGCAAATTAATTTACAAGGGTGGCAGAAGTCAGCTGGCTAGAGCTGCTATTGCTAATAGCTAGAAAAGACCCACTTAATCACTTTGCATTTTTATTTGTAGAAGATAAAGAAACATTTCTTTCACTAATAGTTTCATGCTTGTTTCATCTCATTTTATCTGGACTGCAAGATCTGTTTAATTTCATTTCATCAGTTTTCTGAGGTTCTTAAAAGTACCATATTTTTATAATCTCGTTATATCCATGAGATAAAAAACGATTATTTGCCCCACCATTTCCCAAATGGGAAACCATGGCAGAAAGAAATCAAGTGACTTGTTCAAGGTCACACCGGGATTCTGTAGCAAAACTGGACAGTTAGAAACCTGAACTTGATTCTGACAGGAGCTATAAGGGGAATTTCTTCACTGAATCCACAGGGATTCTACAGATCTGGACATCTCCTGCTATGCTTTTTAATAACATATATAACTGTGGTAACCCAGCTTTGAATGGACAGATCCTGTTATTCCTCTCAGCTGAAAAAAAAAAGCAAATTCTCTCACTAATAAATTAAACTAACCTATCACTTAATTTTACGGCTACATCACCAGTCCCAGGTGAGGAGAGTCTGAAGTTTAGCCAAAGCACTTTAAAGGTACCAGTTGCTGGTTCTGAAAATTTCAAACAGGTCTGGCTCTATGAAGAGGAAAAAATGGTAACATTGATATTTTATTTTATTTTTCTCCTAAACCTTAGCAGAGCCATCACTCAAGCTAAAGGAAAATACCCATTTCAAAGTTCTGCACATTCAGGACGTGTTGCTTACAAACATCTCAGTGTTAAGTGGTGAACTGTTCAGCACTTGGATTTTTCTGCTAGTTTTCACATATAACAAAACAAATCACTCAACCCCACTCTTCCCCTGATGACAGTTGCCTGTGCAGTTTTGTTTGCACTGTTTAACTGCCTCAGGAACTGATTTGCTCTTGTCTGGGCTAGGCAGGAATGAAGCAGGAGTGCACCAACAATGCAACAGAAACCTAGGGAGTGAAGCCACCAGCTCAGAAGGAGGAGGTTCAGTTGTGCAGTGGATGGGACATGAATAAGAAAAGTAGTATATAGTAGAATAGCAATTAGTATACAGTCAGTAGTATACAGCAATAGCAATGTATATACACACATATAAATATTGAATAGCTGCCTTGCTCACTGCTTTCTGACCACATTTAGCAGGTGGAAAACAAGAGGTGTTTTCCAGAGGCAGTTTCAAAAGGGTGTGAGGGTAGGGAAGCACCATTAGTACCATTTATACACACAGAAATACCAACAGTTGCTCATCACGTTAAAATCTGCAGCCAAGGTGTTCGCCCTACACCTCTAATCTGAACCGTGGAGCTGAAGAGATCTTTTGAACAATTTTGGCAAGCTGGACATGAACAGATGCTTTAGACTTATGCAGTGTTAATGGAGGAGCAGGTATGTCAAACTAAGTCACTGGCTGTGTCCAAGCTGCGGTTTCCATCTTTCTTCCAAGCCGTGCTGAAGTGCATTGGCAGAACAACATCCATCAGGGATGTATCGAATGCTGACCACAGCAGTATTTGTCCTCTGCAAGGAGGATACGAGCAGAACAGTGAAATCTGCATAAACATTGCATTAATAACAGGCTGGGTGAAGATTGCATTTTAATACTGAACTCCAGCTGAAGTACTTGCTTATTTAAAAGTTCAGAAAAGCTTCTTCAGTTGCTGGTACTGATGAATATTTTAGTGCCCACTCCCAGGGAAGGCTGTGTGCACAATGGAATGCCACAGATCCCAGGCCAGGACCTCATGCTTATTCCTTGGCTTGGGAGTTCAGGGATCAGTGTTGCACTCAACACCCAAAGCCATGTGGTGCTTGGGAAACCAGCCATCATTAGCACATGCAAATCCCTTTGAACACAACACTTTGGAGGTCAGAGCAGAGCCACTGGCTGCTTTTCTGAAGAACAGGCAACACCACATCTGCCCCTGCTGGTTTCTCCCACACTACAAATCTACCGTAATGATTATTTACACTTCCCTCTTCCAACCCTCCTCTCTCCTCTTATGTAAACACACTATAAATACAGACTTGGCATAAGGCCCATCAATCCACTGCTCAGCTTCCCCTGGTCCTAAAGGTCTTTCTCTGGACAAGACGTGATTTAGCTCCAAGTTCCTGTAAGCCTGAGCAACTTCTTCCAGCCTCCATCAGCACTAATGTGACACTTGCCCTTCTGCTACTGATGAGACACCCACACCTTGAGAAACCAAATGCAAATTTCAGCATGACTCACATGGACTTCTTTATGGACATCCCTCTCCTGTGGCTCCCATGAATCCTCCTTAAGGGTTCCTCGGGGTTTTGGAGGGAACATTGGCAAAAGTCATACTACACTGTAGATGCCATAGGACTTTGCCCTGAACAAGACCAAGACCTCTGGCCAGTGTCAGATAATCCGTCACTATAAGCTACTTGCATCCAAGCCAGATATTTATTGCTATTGATCTGCCTGGTCCCAGCGAAAGACTTTTGTTCTCCCAACCCGGGACTTTGACCTCAATTAAGTTATGAATTTCAATCCGATAGACTGCTCCACTTACCCTGCTGCTCTCCCTGACTGGATTAATTAGAATTAGCTAGGCTGGGAGTCACCCCGAGCGCCTCATGGATCATGTTATTTTAATAATAAATAAAGAGACAGCAGCAGCATACAAGGAAGGATTTTGAAAGATTGTTCATCCAAGAGCATCATTCAGGGCCTGCCAATACTAATTTCTCTGAGTTTGATTACCTCATTTACTTCTTTTTATTTCTATTCATTAATTGAGTTTTATCCCCCATTACTTCAGCTCCCCAAATGTGCCCTTCCTATAAAGGAACCAGACACACGCTTTGCTGTTACAAAGTTTTATTACTGCAGCTCATCAAAAGTATAGTTAGCAGGAATGGAATAGTCATTAAGCATTTAATAATCTAATAGTGCTGAGAAAAAAAATAGATTTAATAGGGGAGGGGGAAGGGAGGGAGAGGGACAAGACAAGCCTGTCTGTTGCCATAAATAGTGCACTGAGGGCTCTCTGTACAGATAGTTTATTGGCTGGTGGACAAAACCAAGTGTCTTCCAGAAGGTAACATCTAACACTGGAGAAAATGCATGTATCCATCAGGACATTTTCTGACATCACCATAATGCCTCTGGAACGAGCCTAAAACGGGTTGAATACCAAAGGAATTTGACTGGCAAGGGGAAGTTTCTGAACTAGTGAGTCAGGGCCTGATGGCTACATTATCCTTATTGCTTCTCTTTCCCTACAAAAGCAATTACATACCCAAAGATGTCAGGTTGCCCAGGCCTGTATGAAATGGATTGTCTCGGCCAGCCATATCACAGCCATATTACAGAGCTACTGACCCATAAAGGAACACTTATTTGTCATGCTCATTTTAACGTTTAATTGGCTGGAACAGCAGAAACGGATTTGGATGATGCAAGTTTACCAGGGCCTCCAACAGTGGTACCCAAGCTTGCAGACAGCCAGCTCCTAACCTGAGAACAAACACCACAGACAACTTCAATGCACCTTTGTGTAAGTTCAGGCCTTTGTTTTATAAGAAACCTTCATTCCAGAAAAGCTGAGCCTAGTCAAAAGAGGGTGGAAGACCCATTTCAACTTGGAATGTCTAGGTTGTGACAGTTTATTAGCCTGTTAGATAAACTTGAAGGTTACTCAAGGATAGAATTTACTTGTTTTGTTGCAAAAGGGAGCAACTGAGTAGTTTTTCTGTGACAGGCAGAGGGAGGATGGCACCAGCATTTGCTTCCCGATACAGGCAAGCACCACCAAGACTTCTGCTGCAGGGATGCCTGTCCACACGGATCTCCAATAGCCTTCGGACACACCATCTCACCAAAGGCTATTAAATGATGCTGTCACAGAGCAAGAGGGAAGGTCTTTGCACTTCTTGAGACCTGATTACGAAAGCAGAGATTGAACAGGACTAAACCACCAGCTTGCACAATTATTGGTGATCACTGGAGCCTTTGAGGGACCTTTTGCAAGGGCTTGGGTTGTTCAGCCACGCAAGTGAGCAGGGGAATGTGAGCAGGCTGAGTGTGAAGCATCCAAGTCTGTTAAACCAGAAGCTGGCTGTAAGATGCCACAAAAGGATCTCAGGGTGACAGGGTGAAAAACCTGCAGGTGAAATTCAGTGCTGATAAACACCAAGTAATGCACACGTGAAAAAACAATCTTCAGTCTAAATCCAGAGCGATGGGCTCTGAACTAGCTATTCCCTCAGTGGAAACAGATCATGAGTTACTATAGAGAGCTCTATAACAGCAGCTCACTATTCAGTGGTAGTTAATAAAAGGCAAACAACAAGGAGACATTTGGGGGGAAAAAAAGAAGAGGAAATAAGAAAACATCATTATATTGCTTCATTAAAGCTCATACCGCACTTACAGCTTGGGCACTGGGTGAAGTGCTGCTCCCTTCATCTGAATGGAAAAAAGGAAGAACTAGAAACTACTCAATGACAAGGAGCAAAGTTACTGAGCAGCTTCCAAATGGGGTAGGATTAAAGAGATGAAACTCCTCAGCCTGAAAAAGAAGTGATCAAGGGGAATCAAGGAGACCCATAAAGTCAAAAGCAGGACGGAGAAGGTAACTGGGGGAACAATTACTATTTCTCATTACACAAGAACGATGGGCTCTCACGTGGAAAGATTGTGGCAAGTGCAAAGCAAATGCACAGTTAAACTACACAGCTCCCACTGGCATAAGAGGTTGGGAATCCAAAGAAGGATGAGAGAAATTTATCAAAGAAAAATCCAGGAGCGCAAAGATAAAACCAATGGATCTGGAAGCCTCCAAGCCACAGACTCTGGGAAAATATATGAAATTATCACTGTATCCTTACCTTACTCTGTCTCCTAAGCATTCACTCTTCCCTGTCACTGGAGACACGATGCCAAGCTAGAAGGTCTTGTGCACTGACACTCTTCTCATGGATGCTGAACTAACATGTACAAGCTGAGAGACAGAAGCGTCCTAAATTAGATTTCCATTTTCAGTGCCACGTTGCGAGTTACGATCCATGGAACCAAGAGACAGCTAAAATCATTAAAAACCTTACTCAAGATCTAACCAAAGTAAGCATAAAGAGTTATTGTCCCAACATCTAAATCATTAGGAAAATCTTACTTAGGAAAACTGAAAGAAAAAGTACTTTGCACCAAAGACTGCAAATTCCAGATGCCCCAATGGAACTGGTTTTTTGTAGGTTTTTGTCTTGGTGGGGGGAAGTTGTTTAGTTTTTTTTTAGAGAAAACTGGAAGAGACAACTGCTGACAACAGATGAATACAAAATTCCATTTGGAAAGTAAAGCCAGGCTTTCTCAAATTGAAACGTCCTCAGGGAGAAGGTGAGCAGCAGAATTTAACCCCTTCAAAACAGGGAAAGCTTTTCCAAGGGGCTGAACTCAAAAAGATGATGTTCTAGGAACCATCTCTCCCGAGTGAAGAGGAGCTGATTGGCAGAGGTGGTTCCTCTGGCAGGGAGTGGTGACATCAAGGCCATTGGAAATGAAGCAAGGCTAGAGACCATTCCTAAGGTGATTAGAGACCATTCCTAGGGTGATTAGAGACCATTCCTATGGTGATGTGCTCACCTGAAGAACCAGCTTGGCTGCCAGTAGTATCCTGTTTGCGCAGTTAACCAAACACCTTAATGAGGGATTAAAGCATTTCCAACAATGACTTTAGGAATTACAGGTGTTTTAACACGTGCTTATTTCAAAGATGACCCCAAGACCAAGGGGCATGGGATCATCCCCTGCCCTCACAGGGAGGCATTCAAGGTAAGGCTCTTTCCTGCCTCTGCAAGGACATATGAAGACAGTAGGGAGTTTCCCCTTTGCAGCAAAACACATAAGAGCACCATGGTACCACCTGCACTGACCCCAAAGCTTACTGCTGCTGCTGGCTTCTGTCTGTGAGCATTAGCAGAGATTGTACCACAAAAGAGCTGTGCTGTTCAGGAATGGAATCAGGCACAAGGCTCTCTGATGCAGAGGGTGGTTCACGCTCTCTGAGCTAAAACTATGTGCCTTCTGCCAGACTGCATTCCTGCACCAGCACTGGCCATGGGACGTGCCTCCCTCTGCACGGCACAGCCCTCAGTACAGGGTGATGCCCACAAGCCACACAGTTCCACAGCAAGCCACTAAAACATGCTGCTGTCCTCAGTCCCAGCTTTAAACTCTGCATTTTGATTACCCTGAAAGCAGCTTTGGATTTTGAGGGTAAAGCAGCAAAGACCACTAAGTTTTTCAGGACCAGCTCTTGGATTTCACTTTTCCAAGCCTGGTTTTGCACAACACAGGAGCCTGCAGCAGCATTCCTGGCTGGTGAGCCTGCTTTGCAGGCAACACTGCATGTGTGCTGCCTGGGCAAGGGTGCCAACTGCTCTGGTGCACCAGACATGAAGCAATGATTCATGTGCCTACAGGGAGCAGAAGAAACAAAGAGTGGACACATCAAGCTTAAAGATAAGAGAAACAATGCATAAAAGCCCAGCCTGCACAAGCTGAAGGGAACATATCATCTGTACAACCTACAGTTTGTGTTGATGAGGCTTAAGGTGTCTTCAGAAGCTGAGGAGCAAACTGGGGATAAATCTCTGCCTTTCCTAGCACGTATTTAGAGCTGAAAATATTTTGCAAATGTTTCTGCTGAAAGGGACTTTTCTCCCAGTAGGTAAAATCAGCATCTGCTGAGTGGTGACCATTTAACATTCAACCTGCTGCCAATCTACATTCCACAGAGAGACCCGCAGGAGAGACATGGAGCTGTGCCACTTGTAATAACTGTGTGACTGGCACCATGTCAATGCTTTAATGTAGAATGCTACCCTCTGTCACTAAGCAGATCTCTCCTTTCTTTTGGCTAATGGCTTTCACACCCATTGGCAACAGTGTCAAGACTGAAGGGGTACAGCCTGCAGAGTCTTTGGAGATCTGCTTGACAAAGCTGACTTGGAAACATGGAGACAGGGATCAGGACAAGGGATGGTTAAGGGAAGAAGGGCACTACTGTGGTTAATAAATCTGCTCTTATTGCTTTGCTTTTCATCTTTGTTTAGTGTTTTCATCCATTTGCCACAGTACCTCCCTACCACACAATGGTCAGTTCAGCAGTACCCTGCGACATCCTCTGCTTGCTGAGAGCGTAACTATGCCAAACCCTCTGCAGCAACATCAGACACAGGACTGGGCCCCTCCTGGCTTTATGAGCCAGACTTTTAGTATATTTAGGGGGAAATTGATACTGGGGACATTAACTGCAAGGGCACAAGGCTCAGACATTTTCCTTTTTAATCTCAGCCAGGTTTAGGGAATGGTCCTAACGGCAGTCCTTTGGCAGCTGGCATCCTACCCACAAGGTGTTTGCACCCACCAGCTCGCAGCAAGGGTGGTGGGCTGCACGGACACACACCCACGTCACTGGGGAGGGGCAAAGGCATGTAAATACAGCCTGTGGCCTTTGGTCCTGGGTCAGAACAATGAAGATGCCCACACCAAATTCCTCATCTCCCTACAGACACAGAAACATGAGGGCATGATGCATATTTGGTGCCGGAGGCAGAGAAGGGACACACCTTTGCTGAAAGCAGCATAATTTTTAAATGTCTATGCAACACCTCCAAAACCCAACTCCCAATGCAAAGACTGAAGCAGTTTGTATTTTTACTGTGAAATCCAAATGGACAAGGCTGAAAAGAACAAAAAACAGGCAGGCAAGCCTGACTATTCCTTGCTCCTTTTTGTCCTATTCAGACACAATCCCTTTAAGAGTCGGGCAGGAAAACAGTAAAAACATACAAATAAAACAAAACCAACAGACCACCAATCTTAGCAATCTTCGACATATCCATAATTTCTACTTCATTTTTAGCTAATGGTGGAAATTAGTCTTTGAATAGTTGATAAAAATCAACCTGTCTCCGCCGGGTTAGTACCATGATCTGTGGCCCAGCAACTACTTCTGGTACAATTGATTTTCCTTTTTGGCAACCAATAGGCCAGTCAATAATAATGTTGTTTGAGAGGGATTGAGTCATGAGGGAGATGAACCCTCCCTGCCACTTATTATGTTTGTATTGTCTTCATTTGAAAAGGTTTTTTTCTTTTTTTTTTTTTTATCTCTACTGAGGATGTGAGTGAAGGTATTACAAGGGATGGCTGCTCCATGTTCCCCCTCTGACTCAGCAGTGTCTTAGCTGCAAACAGAGGAGGGAAGCTGCTGCCTTCCTAGAGGTGTGTGGCTGGGAAAGGGGAAAAAAGACAACCTGGGGAGACAACCATGCTCCTCCTGCTTTTTTTTGTCTTTTAGAAAACAAACAAAAAAGAAAAGAAAAAATCTATCTAACTCGAAACATCATGCTGACAAGCATCATTCAGTGCATAAATATGACTGGGTAGCCTGGCATGAATTGGTACAAGATAAAATCCAACACTGTCACTAAAAATCCACCAATGCTCTCTGCAGACAGCACAGACACTAAATGCTTTTCATCAAAATTACCGCTGATGATTTTCAGCTTTGGTCTCAAGTTTCCCTCTCAAACCCCTGAGGGTCCATGGATGACTACTGGGAACTTGATGGCAAGAGGTTTAAAGTCTCAGTGCAGTGCTCTGCATCTTTACTAGGAAAGTGAAAAGTCAGCAAATAGAAACTGAACATCAGTTATAGCCTTTTTAGTCCTTTCAGAAAAAAACTGAAAGCACAGATAATTATTACCATAACACTGATAACTGCACAATGATGCAGTTTAAAAATGATAAACTATTGAGATACAATTTTAACTCAGCTGCTCTAGCATATAGATACATACACAGCCTTTAATTATCCTGTGTGTCAAGTGATACAGTTCCACTTACAATGAACAGTATTTAAGACTTGATTGCGTGGCCAGATAGGCTTGAAAAGCTTTATCAGAGTAAGCTCAGCTGTGGCAACCACTCCAGGACAGTTTCCTGTGCATTCCCAAAGGCACGCCTGGAACACATGGATTATTATTTTGGAGTAAGGAGTACCCACAAATGGAACAAAGTGCAGCCACAGCAAGTCCAGGAGGAGAGTCTGTGGTCTACTGTTTTGACATTTCAAGTGGGAGATGCTATTTGTCCTTCTCTCTCTCATTGGACAATTATTGTACCATGATGTTCTTCATCGTTCTTAAACCTGTACTAGCAATTTGTATACCTGCAGTAGATATATATATATACACACACCCCCTATACCCCGCATAGGATATAGGATGAGCAATCATGTGGGGCCTTGGCACCAGGGCACAGAACTCTCCTTTTCGAGCCCCTTTACCTGCCTTACATCCTCTTGCAGGAGGAGGTGTCCAGACTTAGACCCTGACCCAAGAGGACCCTTCCACCTAAGAGCAGTGAAGCAGCACACTGTGTCTCAATGCCCCCCCCAAACACACTGAAGGAGCTTATCTGAAAGCTGGTTGAGCAGCACCTCACACTCAGGAGACTTCTGCCGTCTCCTCTGCACTGGCACTGCAGCACCAGAGAAAACTGAGGACAAACAGATGATCTTTAAGGTCACTTGCAACCCAAACCATTCCATGATGCTATAAAATAAAGACTCTAACCAGGCCAGCTTGCTGCTCCGGGCACAGGGAATGCTGAGGATGCCATAGCACAGCTGCTGGGGGTGCAGCTCTGCACAGCTTGCATTCAGTCCCTCCCTTGACCCCAGAAAATCTCCTTCCCAAGGCCAGAGAAAACACTGCAAGGAAAAACTCTCTCTTTAGGGGAAAAAGGTGTTCCACTTTTGCTCATCCTCTGCGAGGAAAACTTGTGTCCTCATGTGTTTTAAAGCTAGAGATGAAAATTAAAATCATGCTACTGAGCTCCTTCATAACTGTTATGTTATGAATATACTCCATTGAAGGCAAACATTTCCAGTGGAAGAAGGCTGTTTTCAGACTCAGCTCCAAAATACCATCCCACCACCCACTTTGACATGGCCTCTGGCTCTGAAGATTTAGGTAATTCAATAACACAAATGCCCCTTTTCAGCAAAGCAGAGCAGCCTGTTGCCTTTCTGTATCCCCTCGCCCATGGCAATCGCTTTACCACCTCTTTTCAAATGTGCTATTAGAGCTAATTATGAACAACCAGAGTATTCAATGGCTGCTGATTTTCAGTGACATTAGTGAACCACCCTTTGGAAACTGCAGCAGCACTGCTGAAAAACAAAAAGCACAGGGGCTGGACCACTGCAGTCTTGGGACGTGGGGTTATTTTCAGAATTAAAGTGGTTTTGAGCACACTACAGGAATGAGCAGACCTCTCCTCCTGCTCCCAACCTGTCTGTTTATCAATAAAGAGTATAGGTTGACACTTGCAGACCCTCTTGATCCAGAGACTCCAGTACTCTGACAATAGATAACACAAAGGTAACTAAAATAAGGCAGCAAAAAGGTATTAAGGCACATCTACAGGCACAGTGAACTGTTCTGACTTGCTCCAGGTCACCTATCAGAGCACCACTGTCATTGTTTGCTTAGGGCAGCTAAATCCTTTAGCACACTCCAAGAGAGCCAAGATGGAAGAACATTTATTAAAAAGGTAATGGAAGAGAGCATAAATCTGTCACGCTGTTTGACTAACTTTTTAGAAGCATACTAAAACACAGGCAATTAAAAAAAAAATTGGCCTATAACATTTCTCTCCTTCACTACCTGCTCATAACCCTCCTAATCCCTAATTCATTCTTGATCTCTTATGCTGCCTTCACGTAGGTGCTGCTGCAAAACTGAACAAGACAGAAGAACACCCAAAGACCTGGAGGGATGGATGGGAACTGTGGATGTTTTTTGGATAGAGGTGTGAAGGGAACCTCTGCTGAGAGAGCACATTGCTCTGAAATAACACATTCGAGTCACCAGAGATTCCCTCACACTTAACCCACTGTTCTTTACAGCTTACACATTAACTGATTTGGTAATGTGTAATAGCAGGTGCTGCAGTGTTTATGGCCTGCTAGGAAGCCAGAGGTTCTCTCTCCCCCTTTTTCTTCTGGTTGATCTTAAAATTCCTCCTGCTCTTGCTTTGGATGTGAATTCTTACAGGGTAAAGGTTAAAATACAAATAAATTAAAAAAAATAATAAAAAAAGAGAAATAAACATTAAGTCACAAAGTCTTGAAATGTTACTGCAATTTATATATGGCTGAGAATAAAAACGTTGTCTGCTTTCTCTGGGAACACACCCACGTGCAAACATAGACCTTTATAAAAAATTCTCCTTTATTACCTCGGTGGGGGAAAAAAAAATCGAAGATTGATTTTCTTTTTATGGCTATTATTAACCTTTTGTTACTGGCCAAAAATAATCTGGTTAGAATATGTGCAATGCATCAAAAAGAAAAAAGAGAAGAATTTAGGAGAAAAATGAATGCTCAGGGAAAAAAAATTATGATGATTCTCCTTTCTGCTTTTTCTTCTAAAAGTCAGACTTTACCTCCAAAGGAATGAGACAAGTGTCAAAGAGAAGAGATATTTCAGACAGAATCCAAAACCATCTCCAGGATGCCAGGGTGAAGGAACAGGCTGATCCAACTTCTCTGCAGTTTCAATGCAAAGCTGTTCCTGTATGTATCCAACACGCCACTCACTAGATCTGACTGAAGGGTGATGGACAGGGTATGCAAATCCCCCCTTCGTACTGGCTTCACTTCCCCTCTTCTATGTAGGGAAAAACTCCTATGAAATCCATTAAAACTGAAACCACAGAGACTTAAGCATGAACATATGTTTCTCAACAGCTACCACAGTGCAGTCCTTCCTCATATCATCCCAGCAGCAATTCTGCCCAGGAAAGGGCAAAACAGACCTTTTTTTACAACAGTTTCATGTATGTACCAGCACCGTTATTTGTGGGCAGGAGAGCACAGCCATTAAGTGCCAGTGCAGGTAAAGAGCAGTCAATCATAACTTCACAGAAATACATTAGACAATTATTTCTGAACACAATCAAACTTACACAAGTCAGCCCTTAATTACACCAAGCTGACAAAACTGGGAGCACTGACTCATGGGCACAGGCAGAGCCAAGCTGGCTGGCTGGAAGGAACCACTTCCAAAGCAGTTGCTGAACCAGTGTAGGACAAAACCTGGGCTATTCAGGGACCCTGAAACTGCTGCTAGCTAAGCTCAGACGTGCAGGCTGCAAACCGTGGTGGCTAAAAATTCTGTATTTTTCCCAGGCTACCTTTTTGGATGTTCTTATAATAGAATCATAGAACAGTTTGGGTTGGAAAGGACATTAAAGATCATCTCATTCCAACCCCCCTGCCATGAGCAGGGACACCTTCCACTATCCCAGGTTGCTCCAAGCCCTGTCCAACCT
>JAWWLV010000005.1:29607398-29644393 GCA_035041135.1 Platyrinchus mystaceus | reverse complement strand
TCCAGGGATGGGGCAGCCACAGCTTCTCTGGGCAACCTGTGCCAGGGCCTCACCACCCTCACAGGGAGGAATTTTTTTTCTGATATCTAATCTAACCCTACTCTCTGTCAGCGTGAAATCATTCCCTCTTGTCCTGTCACTCCAGGCTCTTGTAAACAGTCCCTCTCCACCTTTCTTGCAGGCTCCCTTCAGGTACTGGAAGGCCCCAGTTAGGTCACTCCAAAGCCTTCTCTACTTGAGGCTGAGCAAACCCAACTCTCTCAGCCTTTCCTCACAGCAGAGGTGCTCCATCCCTCTAATCATCGTGGTGACCTCTCCTGGACTGGCTCCAACAAGTCCCATGCTGCACCCCAGAGCTGGAGGTGGGGTCTCACCAGAGCTGAGCAGCTTTTCTATGGTAAGTACCCTGAGAAAACTTGCTGTGGAGTTTTGGAAGAATTCAGCTTCATGCAAAACATTTGGTCAGGAGGCTCCGTAACACATCAGTCACATTCAACTTTGTATTCCTTTCTTACCTGGATGTTGACATCAGCAGCGTGCTGTAACAGTACTGAAACCAGCTCCTTGTGTCCTCTGTCACACGCCCAGTGGAGCAGAGCCCGGCCCTGCAACATCCAGGAGAAAAATTAGCAAAGCCAGGCAAAAAACCCCATTGAGAATCAGTCTTGCTAATAAGTATTGAGCACCAATAACCAAATTAACACAGAGTTAAAAGAAAAAGTAAAAAAAACATATTAGTATGCAGTTTATTATTCCTTGTGATTTGGACTTACTAAATAATGCTAGAAAAGTGAAAAGAGACACACAGTTTCAATTTTTCGTTAATTTAGCATCAAGCCCACAAGCCAGCAAAAAATTTAGAGAGGAAAAGCAACAAAGCGTGAAAAACAGGAGCCATGACATGATTTGTTTTCCTGTATAGATTTGGGATTTTGGCACCTCTGACTTTTCTGGGAGCAACGGCTTACACAATAAGGGTAGCATTTTCATTGCTGCCTAAGTCACCTGGATGCCAAGTCCCCAACAGCTCATTCCTCTGGCAGGTCCAAAGCACTTAACCCACAGGTCCTGTCTCTGCTGCAAGAGAAGATTAAAACTGGGCGTCTGGGCAGGCATCACCCGCATTTGTCCCCTCTCAGCTCTGCAACGTGGGCTGCTGCATCCGTGACTCCAGCCCCTCCCAGACTTTTGCAGTTTTCTTCCCATCCCCTTTCTACAGTTGTCTGCCACCATGGGAAGGGATGTAATGGAAGTTCAGATCACCCTGCCTGCCAAAGATACAGGAAGAAGCTTAGGATCCCTGAGAAAGGTAGATGAAAGCAGTTTGAGATAGATTTTCTTCTTTGTTTACTATGCACACGTGGTAAATCAGACTTACTGTTCCTATCAGTCTCTCCTGGTTTGCAGGGGAAAACTTGAAAATCACCCTGCAGATAACCAGGCATCACACCCGGTAAGTTGTGACACCATCAGACTGACCTGTGTTTTCCAGTAGGCGACAGAAAACAGTTACAGACCCTCACAGATGAAATCAGTTAAATTAGCCCATGCCTGGTTATAAATCTCTTGACAGAGCAGTGGGGAACAAGGTGAGCAACTCATTTTTCTGCTAATGGGGACTGTGAGCCAAATATCTTGACCACGGTGCCAGAAAGCAGGAGGGGCAGAAGACACCTGTGACCAAAGCTCATGCTGCTTCTGCTGGATGCTCTTGGGCAGGGCAGCAGAGGTACAACGTGATTTTGAGTCAGGAAATGCACACTTTTTGACCCAGCAAGTAATTAATTTTTGTAACACATAATTTTAATGTTACACTAATTAACCTTGAATTACAATGAATTTTCTGACAGTGACTTTCTATGGAAGCACTGATGACATCCATGGGCCATTTAATGATTAATGTTCTTGCACTCAATGCCACTATCGAAGTCTACAAGGGGGAAAGAGTACAATTCAAAACAATCGGTAAACATGGAAAGATCCTTAATTCATGTTTAGCATCCTTAACTCATCTCTGGACTGGTAATTACTTAAGACGTAGGATTTCAGTTGGACAAATACCAACTTTTTTTGTGCCACAGATGTTTATATCAAACGAAAAAAAAGCACTATCTGCAATATGCATAATAGCAATAAATACTTCAACAGATGATTTCAGTTTCTTTATATATGTGTAGAGGAATAATACTGTAATTACACATACAGTAATTACATGATATAATAAAGGCGTTTATATATTTTTTATCCAAATTAACATTACAGATTAGTGGCTACAATATGTTGGTTTGGATTTGTCTCTGGACAAGCAGAATCTCATTTTATTGGTGCTGAACTTGGCTGAGACCAGCAAAGGAAAACCAACAGTTAATTCTGACAGCCCAGGGGTACCACAGCACTGTGCAGCTGGTCTTGCCCATGACACTGGAAGGCTGGTTCTGCCGCACATGTTGCGTTTTGAACAGGACAAAAACCTGAAGCCTGGTCATCTATAGTCATTAAAAATCTCCTTGTGCTATTTGCAGGAGTATGGATTTCAAGTCTTGGGCCAATTCCACTTTGGGTAATTACACTCTGCTTACCTATATATTTTCTCTGCAATTCTAAATGGATACAATATTTTCTAATTAGTGCCTTAAATGGGTCTGCATTGTAATTGTGCACTATTAAATAGCTGACATGTTCCACCCAAGAAATGTCTGCATCCTTGCAGCCATGCCCTCAACACAGGTGCAAGGTAGACTTTAGAGACCACACCATGAGATGTGGGAGTAAAGACATCTGCAGAAGAATCTCAACCTACCTACTACATAAGAAAAAGCATTTGTATTTAGAACAGTTGGACTCTATGACCTCAGAGGTCTTCTTCAACCTTAATGATTCTATGAAAACTACATGATATTCACTACTGTCTGCATAGCATCAGGCAAATTAACAACAATCAACAGTTCTAGCTAATGTACTTAGGCAGCTACACAGCTACAAAATCTACTTGTTTCTCATGTCTTCCTTAAAATAAGCCTTAGTGGTAAAACAAACTTAAACTGAATGTACAGTCCAGCCTTTTGTACAGCATGGTTATATCAACTCTGAATGCTGCAAAATTCCTTAGTCTGCACAGCTGCTGCTTTGGATCAGCACATAACATGCATTTGTGCGTTTAAATAACATGGCAGAAATCTTAAGAGCCACAGATTGAGCTTCCCCAAAACAATTCCCACATGACTGTTTCATTAAGCAGTGAGAGACTCAGAGCAACACAAATGATTTTACGTCGGAAAGAACCGCAGCAGTGAGGTCTCGACTAGATGCAATCAAACACCAAGGTACTCCCTCCCTGCAATTCAAACGTGACAATTGTTGCAGAAGTTACTTGCGAGGATGCATCGTTGAAGTATTTAATAAAAAAAAGCATAAAAATATCCCCACTGCACTAACCCTGCCTCTTAAATCATCTGTGCTTTGCCTGGCTAACCGCTGCCAGCTTGGCCAGCTTCTGCAGCAGCTTCTCGAGCCAACAGCACATCAATTTTGCTCGGCTCCAAGTCACAGGGTGTTCACAAACAAAGCACAGGACAGGGATTTGTCTCCGATATAGCGAGTCTCGGCAGACAAATGGATGGGAATGATTTTCACATCAATTAGCTGGAGCACAGAAAGGGGAGAACAAAGCCAAACCGAATGGATGTGCTACAATATTAAGCTATACTTCTAGGCACGATGTTTGCAGCGGTAATGGCTGTATAGCAGTGAGCCACTCTAACTTGTGGCAAGTGTTTTATTAGCAGTAATTAAGAAGAGATAGATATCTATCTGGATAGAATGACTGCATCCCCCAGGACAGCAGAAACAGTGAATGGAATGGCTGTTGTTGCAATTATACAGGTAAACTCGATTTGGAAGTGAATCCCTTTCAGAGCTCTGAAATGTTTGGTGAAGTTTTTCTAATGGGAGCAAGCCTGTAAATCCAGAAGTATGTGAGCCTTCTTCAAATTCATTTTTTCCCCTGTCCTTTCCTTGGCAAGCTGGCACCAACTTGGCACTTGCTGTCTCAAAAGCACGGGGACTGGGGACTAAGAGAGCAACTTGTCAGATGCCTCTCATTAAAGTTTTGGCAAGGACTTAAAACACTGCACACAGGTAACATGTTTGTTTACTGGGATTTATCCAACAATTAAAAAAAAATTATCTAGCTACAACCTCCACAGCCCTTTGCACAAATTACAAAAGCAACTCATCTCTGCCTTTGAGCAGCTCCTGGTTTGTTAGAAGTTGAAGAAATACTGTTCTCGGAAAGGCAGCAAGTGAGCCACACTCCCAGGATGTGCCCGGGGAGACTTCACAGCCACAGGCCATTTCTTATGCCATTAGTCCTGCTGACATATGCAAGGGAAACAGGTTGTTTTAGTCTGTGCTACTTCTTATAAGTGAATGCAAGCTATGCTGTTGAACTCTGGGCAATTTAGACACAGCAAATGGAAGCTCGTACGTGATTACTGTCATTAGATTCTTTGTTTAATTCAAAATTGAAGTTTATTATGTCCAAACTGTTAGCAAGTATGCTGGCCTGAATGCTGTACATGAAGAGCTTTATGTCTTGTGGGGAAAAGACCACTGATGCTCTGGAAGTTTCCAAGTGCATCTCTAAACCCCTTTCTGGAATCCTTTTGCTTTGACTAAGTTGGCTCATCCCCACTTGACATTTTTATTCTTGATTTCTTTTCTCCCTTCGCTGACTTATTTCAGGTTTGCACAAAATGGGGGGATGCTATGAGATGCAGTACTAACATATCACATAAAAATAAAATCTAAACACCCTACAACCTCAGCCAGGTCTTTATTGTTCAAGGCAAGGCTGAGCTGAGCATCTTTGCAGCTTAGCACGAGCCTATTTGGTGCTTCAGTAGATTTTGTTTCATTACAAGTTAACTCTTTGTATGTATCCCTGTGCCATTTTAGATTCATAGGCATTTACATCAAAGGATTGACAGTATGAGTTATGTTCAGAGGCCAGGTGAGGCAGCTTTTGGATATAGCAGGATGTATTTACACAGAAACACTAAAAAAGTTAATAAAAATGAAAAGATTATGCTTGCACACACTTCACTCTACGAAAGGCTCGGTCTGGGATATCTCTAATCTAAAAGGGGTTCTAAAACTTCAATCAGCCTGCATGATATTGGAAAATAAGCTACCCTCCAGATTGGGAAGAACATGTTTGGATACCAAACAACACCAGTAATGGTTTCAGCTCCTTAACATATCATGAAATAAGTATTTATTTACGATTTTTGTTTCTTGATTTTTTGGACCAGTTAGAGTCAGCCTAAAGAAGCCATCACTTGCCAGAAAAAAAAGGGTTTCACTTCCCTGTTTGCACATTTGCTGGGGTAAGCCAAAATTGCTGAAGCTGTGAGAATTTCATCTATGGGGGAATTTTGCACCAGTGTCACCTCCCACGAGCCCTTCACCAGCAGGCAGGTGCTTTTGGCTCCTGCCTTTGCTAAAGCAATTCTCTGCTCTGCAACAGTCATGTGCTAATATCCATTAGCAATGGGATTATCCATTAGAAATAGGACTTACTCTTACATCAGGAACTCATGGATAATTCCCAAGAAGGATGTGTCACCTGGCAGTTTTCAGATCTGACTTAAAACATTTACGTAGTTTAGATACATTTCAGCTATCTTTCACAAAATATTAAAAAAAAAAAAATCAAACGTTCTGTGGCTGAAAACAAGCCTATTTGTTGCTTCAACAGCAAGGAAGGTACTAGCTTCTGAATGCTGCTCACTACAAAAGAGCACCTTGCCAGTGGGAACAAAGCAGTGTTAACATGACATTATTATACACTTATTGCAAGCATGTGATTCCAAAAATGATCTTTTTTTTACTGAAAGGACTGCAGCTGTATTCTGTG
Source organism: Platyrinchus mystaceus (assembly GCA_035041135.1). NCBI lineage: Eukaryota > Metazoa > Chordata > Aves > Passeriformes > Tyrannidae > Platyrinchus > Platyrinchus mystaceus. Next base: position 29,638,476 of record JAWWLV010000005.1, on the reverse strand, counting down.
GGACTGCCCTGGACATTCCCTTCTGTAGCCTGTGATCAGCAGGAGGAGGGATGGAGCTCAGGACCGGCGCTGTAGCAGCGACCGTGTGGCACACGACAGTTTCAGTTCATTGAATTTATGATGTGAAATTCCAACCCTGATAGTGAACACCCTCCCTCCTCTCCTCTGAAAATTAATTCACATGAATTCCTGATTAATAATAAAAGGCCCTGCCATCAGCATTCAGGGCCCCAGCCGGGGCTGTCATGGCTCAGAGGGCAGAAATCTGCTTAGAGCTACAGGAGAACCCAACTGAATTTGTGGCGTCTCAGTCTATGAATGTCTAAGCACTTCATCTGTTCACCACAACACAATGTGCTGGAAGGCAGTGGGCAAATAGAGCTGTGCACAGGCTGGACCAGGAGCAGGGATAGGTGGCAGTGTGCAAGCACAAAAACCAAGGTGACAAACCTGGTACAGCCACAATTCCTGAAGGACTAACATGAAACTGTCCACACAAGGACAGTTGCTCTTACCAAGAAAAAGATCAAGCCAATCCAGAGTTTTAGACACAGCTTTTTCTTGGTATTTCTGGCAACACCTGTATTACCTCCCTGTGGGGGAATGGTGTTTTGAGTTTGGTGAGGAGAGAAAGACTTGATGATGTCACTATTTCTGTGAAGCTGGAAAGCCAGTGTCGCTCATTTACCCTCCACCTGGGAATGATGAAAAGCATGACAGAAATCCTACTTCAAGCCTGAACAGAGGTCATCAGCCAAAAAAACCATTTCCCTCACTTCCTAACTCTGTTTGACCATATTTAGTATACAAAGTGGGGAAAGGGAGGCATTCAGAAGACCTTATTCTGCAAATGGCTGCTGAAAATAACATAGAAACTAAGCTTCTGATATGCTAAAGCATCACAGTTACTACATTCACACACTACTAGAAATCCAGTGGAAAGCTGTTTTCCAATAGATTATCCCTGTCTCAATGACCAAGCGTTTGCCCAACTGTTACCGTACCTTGTTATAACAAACCCAACTAGGGAATTTTAAAAAGAAGTAGCACTGAATTAATACACCACACAGTTCAAAGATTGATTGTTCCTTTTTTTCCATACCTCCTCATCTGTGATGTTCACATCCACTTTTTTTGATTGAATGGCTTTGGTTACATAGTCAATGTTGTTTTCTCTGCAGTAATCAAAAATGTTCTTGTCCTCTTCCCTATTCAGGAAACAAAAGCAAAGAAGCACTGTGTTACTGCACAACACAAAAGCCACATACACATCATATGCTCATTTCAATGACATTTCAATGCTGTCACTGGACTGAAACAGGCACCTAATATTGCACATGCAGAATAATGTGGGGGTTTTTTCTCCCAAGTTAAGAGACAGAAGATCCTGCTTCCTAGAAAAACAAAGGTTTTTAGCAGTATTATGTCCTGACAAAGGTCAGCTGACTCCTGTGAAATGGCACAAGAAATGTATGGGGTTAGCCAGAAAAATCCATGTTTGAGTTTTGGTATAAATCACTGCGATCCCACAGAAGTGAAAGGGCTAAAGCTGCTCTTGCTGTAAGAGCCACTCTGGGTCCCACAAAAGCCCCATCTGATGCCATCCATCTCAGACAGTGGCCACTAATGTGGCTTGGACAAAGTAGCAGAACAAGCAGGACACATGCAAAGCAATCTGTCCCTGGCTGATTACACAGTGGATCCTGGATATAACACCAGCAGGTGCTCACTTAGGACCACTTGCAGGCAGGAAGATCCAATTGTGGTGTCACGAGCGCTTGAGTCACACCTACAGCTTCTTTTAGAGATAAAAGCAGTACCGTGGCTTCAGACACACTAAAGCTTCCCTCCTTACCAGCCAAACAAACAGAACCTGCAATGAAGTTAAGACCTTTCCCAGATTCTTAAAAGAATAATACCTTTAGGTTTAAATACACTGATCCCACTGTGTGGCTAACAGGGAATAAAGAAAAGAGGTCATTTGTTTTATAAAAATAAGCCAAAAGCCCACATACTCCCCTCTCTTTCAAGTTTCCAGATGAAAACTGTGGTTCAAATGAACCCATCAGTGTTACTAAGGGAGTCGGCAGCCTCACAAGAGTTAAACACAAAGTTGATGCCTCACATGACATCCCCAGTTTTCAATCACCTTAACTTAAGGATCATCTGGATGTTCAGCAGAATTCAGATTGACAGCCTCAGGTACTTGTAAAAATGGGAGGTTGCTGGAGCTGGTCAGACTCAATCCAACAGTTTGAGGACTGATGCACCTGTGCTAAAAGGCAACACTCCTCCTATTCATCTGCACTGCTCTTGAACATCACAGGCTGAAAAATGTTAGGGGAAGAGAAAGTAAAATCTAAATAACATTGCATGAGTAACGGATTACAAACAAGAGGGTTGCTCTTTGACCTGTAATCCCCAAAAAAAGAAAATATCAATGCCACCAAGACCACGTCCCCTGCTCCCATCAGGGCAGGCAGAGCTCCATGACATGGCTTTGACTTTGTCTTTGATTATTATGCATCCAGCCTATTGAGTTACACTCTATTTCCTCAGACCTTCCTTCCTCAGTGCCAGAAAAAGGTGGGAAAAAGTGCTGATGCTCAGCTCCAGCTCCACTGCTTTCTCCAAAGAAGTCACTTCCTCTGACTTCCCTCTCACCTTGGTCTCTTAGTAGCACTGTTCTCCAGCACATTACCCCTATTTATTCTTGCAGACAACTGAGCTGCACCTTTCTAGTGAAGAGCTGGGAACCACACAAGATTTCACACTCCGTGTTCAGGCCTAGGGACACTACAGAAGTCTCCCAGTTTCTTAACCAGTCTGTCATGAACTCATTTGTTGGAGGTCTTGCCTGCTCACTACACACGAGCTCCTGGGAAGCAGATCGTTGCTTTAGATGCAATTACCTTGAATTCCGAGGAAAAAAGAACCTCATGGTGGGATTAGAAAAGGCAAAAGCTTGTATTGCTGGAGATGGAGCTTGACAGACTCATGATGGAGGTCACGAGACATGCCTGCCCCTACTAACAAGGGCTGATTTGATATGCTGGCAAGTCCCTCCAGTTCTACCTTGTTAGTCCAACCTATCCAACACACCCCTTGGCTGCTGGCAGCAGCCTTTTGGGAGAAGCTGCTTTTCAGACAAGGCTGTACAGTAACTTGGTTCCCCACTGCACAGCCACACACCCCTCGTTTGTTATTTTTCCATAACACCAAAGCAAACCCCAGTGTCTCCTTGCTAGGGAAGTCCACAACCGTCCTCAGTTATTCCTGGGTGATTTTCCATGTCACAACCATGAGCTTGGGCTGTACTCTCCATCCCTGGCAGTGATGCCACCTGGTCATCCCACAAGCTGCAGAGCCCTGACAGACCTCACACCAGAGGTACCAGCAAGTACGTGGCAGCAATAAAGCACCTGACTGTTCTCCAGGGGGAGCGTGTGCAGGGCCTGTGCCAGCAGAGAGGGCACTGCAACCCTGACGTAGCAAACCCAGCCCATCTTCCCACCACAGCCTCCAGACAGGATTTTTACAGTCTTTTTCCAAGGATATTATTGTCTGCAACGGGAAAATGACCTGACACAGCTATTTGGATATGATTTAGCTCTCTGGAATAACCAGCTCTGCAAATGCTCTATATATCCCCCTTCCAAAAAACCACTTTTCTTTCAGAAGTCTCCACAATGGAATTAATCCAGAATACCAATTTCCCCACATGAAGATAAGGTTTCGGGAAATTTCGTCCTTCTACTCCGCATTTATTTCTCAAGCTTTAAACCAGTGCCCTGCTCCTGATGCCCTCTTTCAAAAAATCAGGCATATATCATATCCAACTTTTTTATATTAACAAATATTAACAAAGAGAATATTAACAAATATTAACAAAGAGAAACGAGCCCTTTCCTGAACACATCTGAGGCAAGTCCATAGAGTCACAACGAAGACATTTTACCTACAAATAAAAGTCACGTGAAGCTACACTCCAGACACTTAAAATTATCTGATCTAGACACATGCCAAAACCAGGAGGGGACACTGAGAAAAGGGCTCAGAGGAGTTAAAACCAGATTTTTGGAGGGACCAATACTAGGGAAAACATTCCCCTTGAATGGTGTGAACGGAATAAAGACAAGTTACTGTTATTTGCTAACTTTGCATTCAAAATCACACAGGACAAATAAGAAACAGAGTTTGAAAACTTGGCAGCTCAGTTTTTTCCCTCCCTTTACTTCATATGTGTGTATGGGTTCATACTTAATAATCCCTCCACTGTAGTAGCTACAAGACAACAAAAAGGATGTAATGTTTTTATCAGACCTGTCCCCAGCAGGAATTTGCACTCCTCATAAAACTGGTAAGAGTTGGCAGGAAGGCCCAAAACCTTCTAAAAACGGTATAAAACCAGACAGAAGCACGTCGGAAATACAGAAGTAAGTAACAGTGCAAAAACATTGCTCAGATAATGTTATGAGGGAAACAACCCATAGCATTTCCATCCGTATTTTCAGAAAAATCTCAATTCATGTAAAAAACAGAGTATTCAGCGTATCTGAATGGATGGGAAAGACCACAAAACTCAACCTAACGGAGATGTGCACAATAATTTAAAACCTGTAGCTAAAAGGAAGACTTGGATGCAATTTTCTTTCTGTGTCAGATTGCTGAGCCAGAAAGAAGCCTTCAAGTCAGAGACTACTTGACTGTCAGTAAAGGCAGTAAGTGTTTACATCTATTTCCTGAGGATGGCCGGAGGGTTTCTCTTTTCCCTTACTGACACATGTTCAGCCCCCAAAGCTGTTTTCTTCTGCTCTCCCCCATCCCCAGTAGGAGATGCTAATTCTGATGTAACAATGAGTTGAGGTATACCTGTTGCCTGCAAGTAACACACAGGCAGCTTTTTCCATCCTTGAATAAAAGGATGTGGAAGGATTTACACCAAGCCCATCTTTCCCCAAGCTTGGAAGGCTTCGCAAGCCTTCTCCACAAGCCGTCCAAAACACACGTATTGAGCCAACAGTTTTTAAACATCTCATGGAAAAGATCTGGTGCTGGTTGATCAGGCTTCACTTCCTTCTTACCTGGAGTGCTGTAAACCTCCTTGCCACCAAGGCTGCCACTGAAAAGGGCACAGAAGAGACTTGAAATTCAGACATTTTACCCCCGCACAGAGGACATCCTCCAGGCTTGCCCCGTGCCCTCCCTCCCCCCTCGCAGGTTACCTCCAGCGCAGAGCTCGGGGCAGAGGGTTAAGATCAGGTTCTACTTGGGGCATCCTCGCCCCTTTCCCAGGGCTGGTCCAAGCCATGTCCCAGTGGACTCACCGCTTACAGGTGGCTTTGCCCGTCTGGCTGGCAGTGCTGCTGAGCGAGCAGGAGCGCGGTGGAGCGGGGCAGGACGCCTCAGGGAGCCCAGAGACACTCGCAACGCTCACTGTTTATGTCAAGGCCCTCAGCCCCCAAGGGACCCATTTTCACATAATCTATAATTATCTCTTCGCTTTAATCGCCTCGTCACTTCTGAGGCTCTCCTGGGCACAGGAAGAGGAAAAGCTCATTAACTGAACCTTTTCTCCTCTCTCCAGCCACCCATAGCTTTTAATTGCTTGGTGTTGTTATTATCTATCAGTGCAACTGGGATCATTTTCATAAGAAAGGGTGGTGGGAGGGAGGGAGGCAGGAGCGGGTCCCTGAGGTACGCACCACAGACAAACCTTTGCTTTCTCAATTATTTATGCCAGCTGAGGTTTTACAAGCTGAATAAATCCATAACTCAAGTTTATTTTGAGCCGGCAGACCATCCTGAGGGAAGGGTTGCCCACTTGCTGGCACACTCGTGTGTGGTCCTCCGAGAGCCGCCGGGACATAGCGAGACATGTGTCATCCAATTCCCCACCTGCTACATGCACTTTGGCACGTCAGTGGCAGCACCGGAGAGGAGGTGGCCGTGAAAACCCCAAATAGGAGCCTCCACTGAAGGATGAGCTCTCCCAAAGAGGAGGCAGGCCTGAGCCCAGGCCGCCTTTGCACAACAAAGCAAGAGCCCCAAGGGTCACTGCTCCGGGAACAACAAAAAGGGGGGACGCAATAAACTTGGCAATCATCTTGAAGCCAAGAGATCTGCCCGCTGAACATCACCAGGAGAGCATCCATTTCTAAATAACACTGACCCGAAAAAAACCCCAAACCCCAGCTGCCTGTACACGCAGGTATTTTGGGTGAGGCTGAGCACGCCAGGCTGCCTGGGCACTGCACAACCGGGAAAGCTCTTCCACAGGGATTGCACAGCCGGGGCGACAGACATCTGTGGCACAGCCACCCACACGCACGGTACCACCACAAGCCCGTAATCCCCAAGACAGCAAGGATGTTGGCTCCCACATCCCTGCAGCTTGGCACTTATTTCCAGTGCCGGCGTTCCCAAAAGCGGGCCTGGTGGAAGACAACAAAACCCCAACCCTGCTCCGGAGCGCTGGGCTCGTCTCAAAACCCGTCACTGCTCCGAAGCACCATCCTTGCAATGGATGCTGGAAGCAGCTCTTTAAAATTCAGCAGCCTTTGTGCCTGACCACATGCAGCGACCTCTGGTATTTTCTGCCAAAACAGTTCATTTGTCTCGCACAACAACTAATCAATTCCCAGGGCCATCCATCACCGGGGCTCGCGCGAGCCGGCCCGGCAGCAGGGCCAGATGGCGGCTGTGTTAGTGGGATTAATACAATTCTGATAGATTACACGGCATCAGGCAGGTCCCAAACCCGAGGGGTGCCTGCCCCGTGTCCCGATCCTAAACGGAGCCCCACTCGTGACTGGGGTTGCTCCCAAGCGTTAGGGGGAAGGTGGAAGTTTCTACCAGTAAAGGGCTTCTTCAGCATCCCTGTGGATGGCAGAAGGGCAAAGCATAGCTCAGGAAGGCCTCCCTGCCGACCAGTAGATGTCATTCCCATGCCAGCATGCCAAGGCTGCATGGAAGCAGCTCATGGCAGAGTGCAGGAGGGCTCCTCCAGTGGCAGTGCAAAGGGACAATGGACATTTGGCAAAATTATTTCTCATTCTTCACCTGCCAAGTAAATGCTTTTGTTTGCTGAAAACACTGAAAAACTGCTTCCTCCTTCCCTTGGCTTTAAAAAAAAATAGTGAAAAATAACTTTAAAGCTGAATTTCCAAGGCTACGATATTTTTGGCATCTCTCTCAGTTTGTGTCTTGGATGAGATTTATACTGGTAACACATCGGTCAACCTCAGCTCACTGCTCATTTCCCAGGTTTGTGAAACTCTAATTACAGCGATTTGATCATGAAAGAGCTCCACTACTATGGTTTTGTTCTGGTAATATAGTACCAGAAAAGAGACATAAAGCTTTAGGTAGCAGTTAAAAAAAAAAAAAGAAACAAACCACCACTATACACAGCCTGAAATCACAGATAATTTCTAAATCTTTCCTTCCAGGGGGAACCTCCAAGTCCCATCATCAGTCACTGGGACACAGGGTTTTTATGTAATGCCCGAGGGGAGATAAGTGATTTGCAGAGAAGCCCAGAGGCAGAGCACTATGCTAATACATCTGCAACTGCTCCCTATTACTCACTGGGGGTACTCCAGCTCTTTATTGCCAGGGTTTATTAATGACTCCTAATTGATGACCAGTGCCCAGCACCCCAAAGTAAATAACTGCTACGCCTCATTAGCTCAAGAGACCTTCTCCTGATTTGAGGATTGATCTATGAACACACAAATTGCACTGATTTAACCAAATCTCTTTCTAAATTGATTTAATTAGATCGGTGTAACCTGTTTCTATGGATGCTCTTGAATTTATTTGGAATCAGTGCAATGTATTTCTGTGAGCCAGACTGGCCATTTTTCTATCTTGTTCTCAATTAGAAACATTTGAGATAATTAGTGATAAGGCAAAAATCAGCCCTGGCACTGAGTTCCTCCTACAGCTGATCCACTTTAGGGCAGGGTATGGTAACTCCAGCATTTATAGCTCTGCATCCTAAAACCCAAACATTTCATTCCACAAGAGGAAGGTAAAGCATTATTTATGCATAATTTTAGACACACAGTTTGAAAGCAAGGGCACTGTTGCTTCATTGGTAACTACTGCTGATGGCAAACTCGTGGTATATTCTATTTAAACAAAATCCTCTTCCTATTTATTACGCAGTGGCAGCTTGGAGGATGTTAACGTTTTGATGAACTGTTCAAAAGCTCCTGGCAAGAATAAAACAAGTGATCCTGCTTAGGTGAACCTGCAAAACTCTGCACTTGCATCCTTGTCTATCTCCTGGTGCAAGGTGAGGTTGTGACGATGCTCCAGATAAATTAGCAGCCTTTCCCTGCCTTTGCATCAGCACAATCCTAAAGGGCATATGGTAGGCTGTGTTTGGCAGAGTAATGCCTGCTGAGAAATTGCTTTCAGCAGTCTGTCAGAGCTCAGGGCTGATAAGGACTCAAGTTTTACTTTTTAGTACACAAAAAAGGGGGTTTTTTTGCTTATTCTGGGCTTCCTTAATATGATCCTGTAACAAGAAAATACTTATTCTATCAACAGCCCTGGGAAACAGAGACTAAAGTGGTTTGATTTATATCCCAGTTTTTGCAAGCCTGTTGTAAAACTTCAGTCAACCCACCACAGAAAACCAAGTCAATAAACAACCTGCATCAAAGTTTCTTTTCTCAGGTAGTTGGTTCTGAGGCAGCACAAATGTACACACTGAACTTACAGCATGGGACTTACCCATAATAATCAAAGTGTTAAAGTTTATGCTGGTTCAAGCTATTCAGTTTTATTTCTCTTTAAACATTTCCATGTTTTTCCTCTACAGAAAATGCCTTATTTTTTAAGACTACATTCTATTTTATGAAGCATTACTGAATGCTAACCTTATGCTCTTGTAAGTAACCACTCACAGCCTCACAAAAGTCACCCTTCTCATATGAGTGCTACAACTATCAAACCAAATCATGCTCTACACAAATTTTGACATCAAACTGAATGTCTAGAGCCATTCTTCTTTGGTTCATCTGCTTGCAGGTTTGGTATCAGGGCAATTTTGTGTAGGTTTCTGCTTTTATTATTATAATTATTACATTAGAGATGTACCTATACTTACACATGTTTACTTCCTGTTCCAGCAAGAGAATGAACTGTAGACAGAAGTTCTGACAAATCTGAAGCTGTTCAACTCTGTGTGGGCGAGATGGGGGTGACAACTGCTCATTCCTATCTTGCAAGGAAGACAGGGATGCCTGCAAGCCAAGCTGTGCTAATGGACCACACGAGTTTCCACTCAGGACAACACTTCATTGTGTCAGAGACAACATCTGCCTCCAGCCTCATTTCTTTGCACCACAGCTGTGCTATGCTAAACACACAGCACCTGTATTCCTCATGGCATGTTTGGAAAAAAAAGAGTTATTTGGAACTGTACTTATCTTCAAGTCCTGCACAAGTCATGTTCTCATGGAAATGAAACCAAACATTTGGCAACATTTAGGCTGGTCAAGCCAACTAGAGTGCTGTATTTCCCACCCAAGAAAGGACACAGGTAGTAGCTGGGATAGCCAAGACTGACAGCGCTGTAGGGATATGTTCCACTGCTGAAAGGAGAGCCTGAACAGGATTTCAACTACAAGGTCAAACTATGAGATCAAGGAGGTGGCTGAGACGGGCACTGACAGAACAGGGAAGACAAAGGAGCTTGTGGCTGCCAGAAGTGCCATTCCTCAAACACTGTGTTAAACCAAGGTCACATCTGACCACCTCTGGTCAAGGTCCAGGGGCAAGTTAAAGATGTGTTTGCTCCCCGTGCCAGGGAAGAAGGCTATTCCTGCCCAACTGCTCCACTTCACTATAAAGTGGATTTCAATCCTGTGGGAAATGCCTGTGTTACTGCCAAGCACAAAACTGCCACCCTATTTGCTTGCAACAGCTCTATCAATTCCCACCTGAGCTCCTTGCAAAGGGTTTGGAACCACCTGCTCAAGACTAGTTTGTGACAACAAGTGAAAGAAATGCTGTGTTGAGTTTCAGCTCTTTGGGAAAGTTCTCATCAAGCTTGGGAGGCTGTGTATAGAGAAATCAGTGTTTAACTTTTAACTTCCTGGGACTGAAATGATGCAAGACATGCAATAAAAAATGGGGTCACATACATGTAAATGGGTGACTGCAACACGACAGCAAACATTGCTCAAAAATTCATCCTTCTCTGACTGGAACAGTAAAAAACCAAACCAAAGCAAAACCATTCAGCTGTCCTTATTCAGTAGCTTATGTCACTTACTACGTGCACTTTGACAGTTTTAAATAGCAGCCACTCTAGTTCAGTAAATGCATTTCTGCTTTGCTAGCTACAAAGGCCAGAAAAAAAAATTAATTTGATATAAGGTACAAACTCTCCCTGAAGGCAAACACTGTCCAACACTAAAACCTTCACTGAACAATCCCTAATGAATGTATTGGTAAAGAAATAACTATTTGAAAAAGGTAGTGTCTGAATAGCTTTCTATTAAAAATATCCAATATTACCTTTTTTTTAGCCATATAACTGAAAAATGGGAAGCCTTGCCCTTCCCCCACATCTTGTGCTAGGGAAAGGTTACTACCTGGCAATGATACAGGCAGATATTGATTTAAATGATTATGGACCTGAAAAGTTCTTTCCTGTCATTTATTATCCTGTTGTAGTTGCCACCACACTGGTGCAATATTAAAAAAAGAAGCTCAGCAAAATGACATTCGAAAAATATTGTTTTTAACCGAATTCCAGCACAGATAATCACCTGATTGTTTCTTCTTGATATAATGAGCTGACGACTGGGCCTCCAAACACAGTTTTGCTTTCCTTTGCCCTCTTCTCTGTTGTCTGAAAGAAAAAAAAAGATTGGTCCAGCATCCTGGCTCCCACCCCATTCCCAGCTTTTGGCCACTTCCCACCCTCTTCCCTGCCCCAGAGATGGGATCAGCCCTCTGGAAGCCTCATTTCACAGCAGACAGTACCCCATGACTCCACTCGCTCTGGAACAGCTGGGTGGATCTCACAGCAAACAGGATCAATGCTCCTGTGAAGGTGGCCCAGAGGCTTGACAGCATCACCGGCCCCTTAGGACCCCAAAGCCGAGCCTCTGTGAGGCAGCATAATGTTCTGTTACTAGATTGCAAAGCTTGCCTTTATAAATCTATTTAATATAGATTTAAAATTAAATTTTATAATGGGCAGCATTTCCAAATGATTTACTCCCAGGAACTCTAGGATTCTGAATGATTCCCACCATAATAGAAATGAACAATTAGAATAATGATTGATCGATATGGAGCCCCAGGCCTACCTTATCAAAAAACCATCCTGCAGGTTGGGATCTTCAACTGCCTGGCTTTACACTGATGCCAGACTCTCACTGCCTGCTGTCTGAAAGCCTGACCCAATTAGGGGGTGCAGGGCACCAGAAACCCCAACTCTTCTACAACATTTGGTATTTTGGTTTTCAGGTAAGCAGTCCAAACTGGTTTGCAATTTGCAGCAGTAATTCCTTATAAAATCAGCCCATTAATTGCAACTTCTTGTTGTCAGTGTTGACAGTTCTGTGGCATTCTGTGATGAGAGATTGTCACAGCCACGGTGAATAAAATCAGGAGCAAAGTTGCAGCCTCTCTGTAGCTGCAATACACTGAATCAGAGAATCACAGAATCCTGGAATGGTTTGGGTTGCAAGGGCCGTTAAAGCTGACCACATTCCAACCCCCTGACATGGGCAGCGACACCTTCCACTAGAGCACACTGCTCCAAGCCCTGTCCAACCTGGCCTAGAACACTTCCAGGGATGGGGCAGCCAAAGCTTCTCTGGGCAACCTGTGCCAGGGCCTCCCCACCCTCACAGTAAAGAATTTCTTCCTCATATCTAATAACTAGTCTAAACATGTCAGTTTAAGCCACTCTTCCTCATCCTGTCACTCCAGGCTCTTGTAAATAGTCTCTCTCCATCTCTCTTGTAGGCTCCCTTCAGGTATTGGAAGGCTGCAATTAGGTCACCCCGAAGCCTTCTCTTGTCCAGGCTGAACAATCCCAATCCTCTCCTTACAGGAGAGGTGCTCCATCCCTCTAATCAACTTGATTAGACCAAAAAATGTTATTGCCTCATCAGAATTCTACCTAGAAATATGTTTGGGGTTTTTTTTCAAAAAAACCCCCATGCTTATATATCTCTCTTTCTGCTCCCTAGGTTGCTTTCATTTTAAATCTATTTACTGCTTTGGGTTTGCAGATATCACAGACATACTTGTTTAAAAAAAAAATGGAAAGGAAATTGGCTTTGAAAACTATTCTATTGCATTTAGGCTTTTCTAATTTAGAGTAGAAGGTGATACAAAGTTCCTGAAGAGAAAGGGCTTAAGAGTCTTTACAGTGCAGTGCCCCTCTTAAAAAAATATTTAGCAGAGAACCTTACTGTCCATCAATTATTTCCACACCACTTATAAAGAAAATTAATTTCAGATCATCTGCAAGTGCATGCAAGAGTTATACCTATACAGTCATGCTATGCTCACAGCTATCCTGTTTGATTGTGAGGGATGGTAGGTATTCAACCAGGATCAGAAACTGCAAAAAAATTTTTAATCTATATTCTTTTACCTCTTCCTACTCCATTTTTGGTGTTGTTTTTTTCCCCAAGTCAGAAAAAACATTTGAAAAAATACATTTCATCTTTCTAGAGAAATTGTTAGGGGAAAAAAAAGGATTTCTGGGATTAAGTTCACCTTCTTTGCACAACGAATGCATTTCTACCAAAGATTAATCATGCTGATTGAGTACACATAAGGTCATCGGGAAACTTGGCAATAAAGACTTTCCCAAAAATGCTCAGGCAAAAACTTCTCCGGTTTTTAATCCATATACAAGTTACTTTGTCCAAGTACCTTTTATCTCATCTCTTTCACACAGAAATAGGTAATTCAATATTCAATTTATGAATGTTGAACCGAACTTTTTCCATCAGGGTCCTTGATATGTAGAACAAGTTCATGAAGGAAGTCCAGGAAAAGATTCGGCTGTTCTCCCAGGATTTAATGTGTGCCCCTACTCTGCAAAGCCATGAATGAAGCATCATGGCTCCACCACTCATCCCCACTGCACTTTCCCAAGGGGAATCTGCCCAGGCTACGAGGAAGGTTTCTTCCCAAAAATGTTAATTCTGCTGCCATGAGGATACAAACTTGTTTCTTTCCAGCTGCCCTTGGGAACACGGCTATCCATGGACTCATTCAAAAATCTGTGCCACCCAGTGACACCCAAGCATAACGAACTAAACTCAGTGACACAAAAGGTGGGACAGCAGCAGTTGCTCCTTCCAAACCACATCACAGCCACTGTGCTGACAGCAACCCGTGTTTTTAATCGTTGCCCATCCTGGCTGAAGGGATCAGTAATGCAGAGATGCCCTTTTCTTTCTTAAATCTCTTGACATTTCTACAGCAAAAAAAGGGCTTTTAGGGCTGGGAAGATAAACCCAGCGCTACCTATACACAGACCATGACTGGTGAGTTTGAAGTCACATTACCCTGCACACCACAATGAAATTAAAAACGACACTGCAAATTTCCTCTCTCCTCCGTTAAAAAGGCACTAATAATTAACTATGTACCTCTCAATTAAGCCAACTCCATTTCTTTCACTGCTGGCAGCGCTGTGCAGAAGCACTGCAGATACACATGTAACTAATGACAGCTAAGGAATAACATGATCCCAGCTCCCATAATTTCCAAGCAGAATCCGACGGAGGTGACAGCAATATTATCCACAGTTAGACCATGCAAGAGAGATGCTGTAGCAAAGGCAAAATTGCTGTGGGCTCCATGTGGGGGTTGCTCTTAAACTGCCAGTTAAAAACTATGGGAATAAAGAGGAATTTGTGACAGCACATGAAGAAACCTTGGAGGATTGCACTTGTGTGCCAAAGCACAGGCAGGGGCACATAGAAGATTCAGGAAGAGATGACAAAGAAGTGTAAGAGATGCCTTAAACAGGTATGTGGAATGGTACATGGAATTTCTCATGCTTTCCCCTAATTCTTGCCCGCTGATTCTTTGTGGCTTGTGTACAATTAAGGCTGATGTCCAAGCCACTGTTACTCCTGACAGTTAACTTTGGTGGGCGGGTCTGGCTGACCAGAGCCAGCATAAATCACGGACAGATCCATGTCTCTGTATGCACCATCCGTACTCCTTCAGAGACACTTTCAACTCCCCTGACTCCCGATGTGCTCATGGACCAGCGCAGGGAACTCCACTAAGCCCAGAACTATCCTTCTCAAATGTCACCAGGAATGCCAGGAGAAAAGCTGCACTCGTCCCAGAACAGACAGCAGAGCGTCCCCATCCCTGCCTCCGAGCACTGCGTGTGTCAATAAAAGCCCGGCTCCATTCAAGGGACAGTCGCATCCCGGCTGCCTGTCACTGGCAATGCTGCTCCAGGCAGCCTCAGAGCCTGACAACCACTTTCGGAGCAAAATGGAAATACAGGGACTAATATTTGCTAACATCATTAATTCTTTTTTCTTCTCCACTCCCCCTTCTTCCTTTATCCACCATGTCAAGATGTATACTTTTAAATTGTTGTCAGCCATAAAACAGATGTCGTGTCCCAGTTCAGAGGTTAACATATAATGACAGACACATTAAAAACCCTGTCCAATGCCTCACTGAAAATTTCAGCTCCATCTTCTCTTCAACAAGACAGTGCCTCAAACTCACTTATAAGCTTTAACAACATTAAAGTCTAATCATGATTGAAAAATAAAGGAGAAAGAGAAGACTGTTTTATCCTACTAAGCATTATGGAAATGCAAAACAATTAGACAAAAACATTTTCTTCATAGGGTTTTGAGTTCACCTTCGATTTTGGTCTTAAAACTCTCCCATGATCACAACATGACCCAATTCTCCCTCTGCATTTTTGAGGAGTGGGATGAAAATTATCATCTAACAGAAAGAGCAGTAGTTTCCTGATGGGGGTTGGCTTAGTGGGTCAATCTTTTGCTACATCCCTGAAGACAGGACAGGGTTTTATGTTTCATCTCCAAGCGCAAGCTTTGTTCCCATCTACACAAACCAGGCTAAAACAGATTTAACAAGATGGCACATTCATGGGCCCTTTCAGTGACCCACTTCAAACTCAAGAGCCAGAACTTGCCATAGAGATGAAAAAAAAGTTACCATCAGTGATTAGCTGGGATCAAATGGTACATAGATATTTATATGTAGGGCGAGGGACTCCTGAGTCTCACAGAAGGAAAGGCAGAGAGAAATCCTACAGAGATACTACAAAACAGCAGCAATAGCACAGGTTTCAGTGTGGCTTTTAAGAAAACAGAATACCTTAACTTGGAGTTAACAGAAGAGTTAACATAAGATCCCAGGCATGGGTTAAATATACGGCATCCCAGTTTTATCCAGAGCAGAACGGGAAGTCTGCCTGGCTGGTTTTGCATGCCTAGACACCCAGCACACACAGCAATGGCTGTTTGGCAAGGCACGTGGCTGTGTTGCATAGCACATCTATCATGCCCCCAGTTCCCTCACATCTCACTCTGGCTTTTCTCCATACCCAAGACCTTTAAATAACTTCTCATAAATACATATTTAAGAAAAAAGGGAAAGCCATCAGCAAAAAGGGTTCATCTCATCCAAGTACTTATCTTCAAAGTTACCCTGGCTAGTGTCTTAAAATGGTCAAGACTTGGGTTTTTCATCATCGTGCACCTTGGAAACAGAAAAGCCAGACAACTTAAATGAGAGCTGTGCATCAGGATCTCACACCTGAATCACCACACTGCATGGGAGAAGTTTGTGTTACTTATTGTATTATTTTTCTCTTCCTCTGAGCCTGATGCAGCTTGAGTCAGAGTAGCAGCTGTATCTGGCTCCATGGGATGGAGACAAGAAATACTCCCAGCAAAATGACTACAGTCAAAACTTCCCAGGTGTTTCCGCAGCAGCAAATACATAGTGCAGACTCCAATCTGCATTTGTTCTGCATAATTCACCTCCCTCCAGCTCACCTGTTCTTCCAGCACAGGTGTAAGCCTGGCACGTTCCCTGGCTTTTCTGCATGGCCCGGAGCAGCACCCAGCACTGGGAACAGGGACACACTTCCTTACTCCATCCCAGGCTGCAGCAAGGTGCACACACGGCAGCAGAGCAGTGGAACACCCTCCTTGACAGGAACGTGGCAGCCTTCAGCAGCCACCAAAACCTGTCTTGGCCTCACAGGGGGCTGCAGGGCTTTGGGGTGCAACCAAGGGATCTGAGCCATCGAGCCTGGAGGAGTTGCAAGTGCTGAGTGCTCACAGGGATCTGCTTGGCATGGGTAGGAGAAAGCCCGGCCCATGTCCCAGCTCCCCACACTACACCTGGCAGGTGTAGCAACTCCAGTGTGTTGTTATGACAGGACAGGTGATGTCCTGGAACCCCATCAGGCTCATTGGAAGGTACCAGTAAATCCCTGAGGAGTGCTGATTGAATTGTAATTAAGCTGGTATAGTCTCAGGTGAGAAATCTTTGAGAAGATACTTCAGAGCTAACCCAAGAGCAAACCTTAAGGCCTGCTCTGCTGGCCACCATGTCCCCTTAATGCTCTGGATTAACATTGCTCTATTTGAGGAGTGAGGATTATTAGGGAGGCAACAAGAAAATGTAAACTCTCCTAAAGTTTCAGACACTTGCCCCCCTCCTCTCCCTCTGTGCCACTGCCTGGCCCGTCCCCCTGGGAAGAGGGGAACTTGGGCAGACACTAATTGTATTTGACAGCAGCAATTACACACAAGGCTGGAGATTAGAAGCTCGTTAATTGTGTGTGCCATAATTGCTGCCGTCTTTTCCTTTACCAGTTAAGGCCAGTGCCAGGAGAGCCAAGGGGAGGAGGCTGCTCTCCACCCCAAACGCAGGTGGTCCGAAGATGAGAGCCCTTGGATAGGGAGGAGATGTCCCTTCTCCCCCAGCACCGCGGGAGGCTCCTGACCCCATAACAATGCGGGCAGCGAGGCTAATGAGGCATGAAATGAGGACAAACAACGTTCTCTTCCAAAGGTATTTTCCACCTGTATCCTCCTGTCTTTACAGCTCAGCTGAACTTCACACTACCTGCAGCGAGAGGGAAGGTAAATCTTAACCCTTCAGTGGTGATGCTACTGTTTTTAACCATTTGTAAAATTAGGCATTGTTTTGCACTGTTTCAATTCATAAAATCCTTCCTTCCTGACTAAAATACGAGCTCAGCATTTCTCACCAGCCAGTTACACCCAAATAAGACATGAATGCCCCCCTGGCTGAGCCTCCTTCCTGCGCTACTGCAAAGCCACCTTCCATGAGCTGCCGCCATCCCCTCCCCACCAGCCGTATTAATGGCTGTCATAAACAGACTATTTTAATATTCCTCTCTCAACAATCCTCCTTGGCTCCCAGCAGCAGCTCGGCCGGAGCGTGCACATGACTCAGCACCTGGAGCCTTTTCAAGAGACCACTGAGGATCTGAACTATCTGAGCAAACCGCCCTAATAAAAAAAAAGGCAGAACGCTCAGCAGAGTAATGTGGGGTTGGGGTTTTTTTGGGTTTTACATATTGCAGAGTCAATTTAGTTAATATTCCATTCATGGCTACATAAAAAAGAAAAAAAAAAGTTTTCTGGTTCTTCTAAGTCTCATCATAGAAATTCCTCTTTAAAAAAACACAATCCAAGACAGGGAAAATATTTTCCAGACTACATTCAAAAAAATAAAAACAAACATACTATAATTAATGTCATAGTTAAACAGAGCTGTGATCTAAAGCAAAGCCTTGCAGATTACTCATTTAACTATAACGACTTAATTAATAACTGTGCCGTAATCACAGTTGGAAATTAGTAGTAAAGACAGTCAGGGGAAGGGAAAGAAATGTAAAATGCTTGACATAATTCTGCACAAATTTTATGCTTGCTAGCAGCTGTGATTTCATCACTCACTATATACATTTTAGCATATGCACAGAAGGCAATAATATGCTCAATCAAAAAACCCAATGCAGTGGCTTCCCACAGATTTTTGGTTTCTGTCACATTGCCCCTGTGAACATCCACAGATGCCCAAGCAGAGGGGAACAAGCTATAGACACAAACACAGCCTGGACTGTAATTGCTGCTTTTTCTGTCAATCTAAAGCAGACATTTATACAGATTTACACAGACATTTGTATGAGCAAGAAATATATTCTGAGCCAAACTGGAAATACTGAAGGACTACACAGCCTGGGATGAAACAGATGCTCAGAAGCTTGAAAGCTGAAGGCAATCCTAACTACTTCTGATAAATAAAGGACTCCCCAGCCTGTCTGTTGACATATTCATCCTCCACTGTCTGGAGTGACACTGGGCCAGACAGCACCGCAGTGGCCAATGTCCCCACTGGCAACTTGACCAGCGCCACAGACATTTGTTTCCTCCAGCAGATCTGGCTGTGAAGGCAGAGGATGGATTTATGAGCTCTGCAGGCAGAGAAATGGAAGAATGAAGAGATCTTTGCTGGTCCCCATCCCCACAGACTCAGGCAAGGGAAGGATCTGAGCATCCCAGCAGGAACAGAAGGTTTCTGAAGTGACAGTGTAACCCTTGGCAGGCTCAGCCAGAAGGATGCAGCAGGATCTGGAGGCAGCTTCAGTGCTGTGCCTGAGCCTTTACGTGCCTTTGTGTTGGTTAGTTCAGCTCAAACTACTTACAGGATGCTCCAGAGACACTTCAGGAGAGCCACCTTCCCTTCCAATAGGACTAATTTGGTACAACAGTGCCAAGAATCTAAGTAGTAGGCAATCCTGCTCTTTTAAAGGATAACTCCTTTCCCACTCTAAGAGACAAATAACATTTACAAGACATTAAACAACATCAAAACAAAACCTATCTCCAGTAATTACACTCAATACCTCCTTGATACTTCCTGTAAAGAGCAAGCTAAACATAACCACCTACCCTTTTTCTAACACGAAAAGCTGGATTTTCACTAAAGAAATAGCTCAATTATGCTACAGCTTATGTTATACACAAAACAATTGCAGCTATTCCCTCCTTACTAAAAGCATGTGCTATTTTTATTTAACACATTCTCTCTTTTAAACCAGCCTTTACATCACTATGTGAAGCAGCAGGGTACACAGACCCTTCCTGTGTCTGAATATCATCAAGGAAATGCCTACAGCTCCACACCTAAAAATCAAGGCATTACATATTCCACGGTAAGATAAACCTGCAATTTTCTCCTAAGTTTCTGAATTCTTTTAACAGCCCCTGACACATCAAGTCGAGAGTTCTGCAACAGCTTCAATGACTTTGAAAAATTGGATTCTTTTATCAGAGGTTGCATCCTTCCCCATTTAAGGCAGTCAAGCTGCTAACAGCCTGGTGGGTTGCTGGCCAAAACAGCAGTTTGAGGAGAGGATACCACAAGTTCCCAAGCAAGCTGCAGAGCAAGTCCAAGCCCCCCTCCTGAATGCCCACCCCATGCCACAGGCAGAGGAGGCTGTGTCTGCTCCACCAACCCTCACTCACCACCTCACTGGGCTATCCCAAGCAACTCGACTTGGGTGCACTGATCAGGCTTTTCCATGTTTGTGGGCACTCTGGGACAATAGTGGGGTCACGGGTGTCAGGAAGGCTGTTCGCTGCTTGGCCAGCAGGAATCATCATAGAATGGTTTGGGTTGGAAGGGGCCTTAAAGGTCAAGTTGCAACGCCAGCTAAGACTGAGCAGAGAAAGCACCTCTTACCCTCACGGTCCTCTCCACCTCCCCTTGCAAGTTCCTATTTATTTTTCCTCCTGTTACATCAGGCTGAGGTTCAGCCTGATGTGCTCTCTGCCCCAAGCTCCTGAACTGCCCCTCACTGCCTGCTCAGGGGCCCTGTCCCTACAGCCCATGGCAGCACCCTGCTTGGTTCAACACCTCTCCTCTGCCAGCCCATCCTGCAGCTTTCCCAGAGCCCAGTTTTGTCACGCTGCCCAGCACTACCAAAAGCCTCATTTACCAATTCGTTTTAGCCAGAGGAGTTTCAGTACAGAAATGAACCTACACAGGAAAGTTTTTGTTGCTGGCGGAGTCACTTTTCCTGTCACAACACTGCTCTTTCCTGCTTCCAGACTCACACAGCTGCTTCATAAAAACAAGCTTTTCAGGACTTTCCTTATCCACATTTTTGTTGCTGAGGAGCAGCAGCATTGCTGCTAAAATCTGCAACAAAAGAAAACTGCACATGGCATTTGAACCCCTTCCTTGCCTTGCCAGAAACTGCCACCTCAAGGCAGAAATGACAGAGGGCACGTCTGGTTGTGTCTCAGTCATTTCAGCTCGTGGTCTGACACAAACTCAACCTTGCCTTCTCAGTTTAAGCCAAGATCTTGGGCTCTCCCTGGAATTATCAGCATCTCTAACCGTATTCTGTCAACTCACCCACAGAAGCAACAACCTTCAGCAGAGGATCGGCAGCAACTTACACCTTCCCTGGTATTGAGGTGCTCTCTGAGCAAGGAGAGCACTTGCTCAAGTGAAGTTTTAAGGTCCCAGAGCTCAGCTGTGTCTTGTGCTTCCAATCCCAGAGCTGTGGGATCACAGAATAACCAGTGCTATGGGACTGCTACCTGTGCACTGCAGCCACACAGCACAACCTGTCACTTCTGGTGTGTGATTAAGGGGAAAAGAAAAAAGCAACTAAATCCCTACTGCACAGAAAGTCACACAGTACTTTGCCTCATTCTGTTACATCTTGTCATCATTGAATGCCAGTAGTTTGATATACCCACTTAAATTTATTTGATCTTTTTTCAGTTTCTCCTGGTGTATCTGGCTTTCGTGCAGTGTCCTCATCCCCCTGTAAGCCAGGAATCGTGACACTGGGATGCCACACACATCACTGTGCTGCAGCAGCACACTCAGCAAGGCAGAGCTATGTATCTAATTATTCTTTTTTTTCCTGAATGCATTCCAAATAGTACAATATATATTTTTTTAATTAACGCAAGGTGATGAAAATTAATTCACCGACATATTCAAAAGGAAAAATATTTCCCCCTTGCTTAAATATTTAGCCAAAATCAGCACACACTGGTGGCCAAAAAAATGGTGAGCCCCCCAATTTCTTGCTTGCAATTCCCAAAAACAGCTACTGTTACATTCAAGCAGCTGCGAGAGAATATATTATGCTTCCCACAGCACGCTCACAACATGGTGCATCAGCACTGCTGGATCTGAGCTGGAAAAACAGGGGCTAACATCTCTACATGCAGAAGTTAGCTCTTGCAGGGCTAGTGAGATTGCACATTTAACATACAGTATGTTTTCAGTCACAACAGGCACCTTAAAAGGAGGGTAAGAAAAGAGGTATGAACCCTTGTCACGATAATTCCTTATTGTGAAGAAGTTTAGGGACATAGAAACACGGGCAATCTTTGCAGGGGTATTCCAGTGCAGCTTTCAATTCATGACTGCATTGCTGGTTTGCTTTCTAATCCTCCCTAAAACACAGGGTTTGCAGCCTGGCACTCCTGCATTTCAATCAATCGCCTGGTCAGGGATCGCAGTGTCATAAATAAAAGGAGCCAAGACCATAAATTTCTGCGGAGATGTAAAATCAAAGAGAACAATCCAACAGGCTCCCAGGGGATGGGAGGCTGGCACATATTCCAGCTGTTTGTATTTCTACTAGGAGACGCTTGATCATTTTAACTTTTTCACTTCTGCACAGCTTTCCAGAGCCACAATTCCAAACAACTGAAAATCTCACCCCTGGGTCTGGCACTTTGTTTTGTGCTCTGCAATCAAATGCAACTGCAGGAGAGAAAAAGCCCCGTGATTTATCAGGCTTGTCCATAGGCAAAATCCCAGCCCACTGTGGCTGATGGCTCTACCAGCACAACATCCCAATGCCTGGCAAGTGAGTTACTTGCTAAAACCTGTTACTTGCTGGAGTTACATGAGCAAAGACAGGGACAGAAAGGCAGTAAATCACCTATGGACAGCTTTGTTTATGAGTAGGACCTACATCAAAGACTTAGAGCACCAGCACACTTTCCTCATGAGAAGGTACAGAGAAGCAAAGGATGCAGTACTACCCACCTTTATTGCAGAAGAATGAGGAAATTTAAGTCATATTTATTCATATTTGATATTTTGGCTTCTCACACAACAGGAACAAGAAAACATCCCCTTGCTAATAAGAAAATTGGTTCTGAAGGCATGCTCGAAAAGCAAAGCACTCAAGGTCTAATTTGTGCAGTTAATAAACTGCCAATTTTCCAACTTGGATATAATAAGGTGGGTCACTCCACATGTAGTCTCACAGGCAGGAGTGAGGTGAAACTGCAAGGTTTTCTTAGCCATGCACAGTAAATTACTCCCTCCCAAAGGCAGGCTGCATCCTCCACTAACCAGCTGCATGCTAGAGATTGTCCCTCATAATTGCAAAAGGCATCAGGGCAGAAGAATCCCTCTGTGTGTTACGATCTAAGCCTTCTCAGCACATAAAAACCCTCAAAACTATTACATATCTCAATGTGCTTCACAAAAAAAACCCCTAAACACAGAAGACGTTGCAGTCTTACATGCCCCAAAGCCAGAAGCCTGGGGTGGATCAGTTTTCTGGTTTTACTCAGTTTCTAATGCTTCATTTTCTGTTGGAAGTATTAAAAAAAAGGTAAAAAAAACCCAAAACACCAAAAAACCCCACAACCAAACAACAAAAAACCCCACCAAAAACACCCAGTCTTGAGATTTGGTTGGTTTTGGTTGGTTTGCTTTTTTGTTTTTTTTTTCTTAAAAGGGAAAGAGCCTGATTAGAATTTATTAATTATCTCAGTGATTTGCTTCTTCCAGTGTGGCCACTCGCTGAAGTAAGAGCTGTCAAAAGACATATAGTAAACTGCAGCTTCTTTTCTACATTTCGTTTATTAACATTTGGGTAAAAAAGACACAAAGTCAAACAGGAAATTCCCTCAGGGTGAAATGCCACGCAAGGATCTCTCTGTACAAACCCAGAAAGAGACATGCAGAGCAAAGACCTTGCCCAGCACTGCTCCTCTTCCCAGGGTGCTGCATTAGCACGGCACAGGACAGCAAGCTTTAAGGAGCACAGTCATAATTTGATTAGTTCCCACTTTACATGATGCAAATAAATTGCTTTTATACTACAAAAGAAATAAAGTTGCTGTTTTTTTCCAAGTTTTTGACCTCACAGCACAGCAAGCCATAAATTGAGATATTTACCCAAAGGAAGCAGGTATGTGAGCACACTGCTGCTGATGACAGCAGAGAGAGACCCAAACAGGTCTTTTCCCTTTCTGCTCTTCCCATCCCCCTTGTAATCCTGCCCACACCACTCTGCTGCTTCCCTAACAGCAAACATTGGCTGCTGGGACAGATTATTACAGGAGACATCTGTTGGACTGACAGACAAAACACGAAAACACGATGGGTGCACTCATTTTGTTTACAGACAGGAGCTTTTCTGACGCATTTCTTGATTTCCAGAAGAAATTCCATTGGCCTGCAGTAATAACCCACACCGAAACTACAGTATGATTTACCAGCCACTAATCTAATTCCTAGAGAAGTTGACCAGACATATAAAACCTGTAAGCTGCAAAAGATCAAAGCTTCTTGTTCCAGATATGAAGAGGACAGACCTGAGCAATGAGTCCAAATTTAAGAAAAATTGGGATTGGATTTCCAAATGCTTGTTTTAATGTCATTGGAAAAGCAGTTTGTATTTGAGTCAGGACAGACATTTTTAAGTTCCCTCGGAGATGGAACATCTACATGACAGAAATTTCCTACATGACTGAAATTCTAAATTGACTTGGAGATCCTACTTAAATACAAGAGGCTCATTAATTTAAATCAATTGTTAAAATATCTCAGTAACACCTGGTGCAACCCCAAAAAAGCACACATACAAACTCAGCTGTGCTGCAAATCTGGGAATTGTTTATTCTTGCTTTCACTGTATCCTCAGATTGCAAATTCTCTTTTCCACATTTTAGTTTCAACTTGCTTGTTGCATTTAAAACGTTACAGAGAAAGGTAATTTCACCAGAAGAAAGGGGGGACAGAGCCCAGCCCTGGGCACAGGGTACCTGGCCAACCACCTTATCAAATATTGCCCCCTGCAGTACTTCCTGCAAAAACACCCACTGGACAAACCCATTTGTTTATTCCCACAGGTTTTCCAGCTTACTGGACTGCTCCAAACCTGCAGCAATAGTGCATTTGCTATTTTATTCACTCTGAAGTTTGTTTTCTTTTTCATGAGACTGTGTATTCCCCAAGGCTTCTCTCCCGGCACAACTTGGTGCTACCACACCAACACAGCAATGGGGGGATTTTACTCCCATTCACTACTTGGCCCAGAGTACAGAGAAATAAATCCTCTACTCAAACAAGGCATAGAACAGCACTTGAAAAAAAACCCATGGGCAGCTTTCTCCCCTGCAAACATTACCAATGAAATTTCATACCTTTAAGAGCTTAAAAAGATGTTTGGTGAACGTCTATTTTCTTTGAGCTCAAGCTCTCTTCCAACTTTGCCTTCGAGACAAGTCCCTGCTCTTCAGATTCCTAATATCCAACTTTCCTCATTACACAGCAGAAATCCTGCTAAGTGCATTACTTGTGAAGTCAAGTCAAACAAGTTAAAATGCCAGTTTTTAGAATTTTAATATATAAATAGAAAATCATTAAGTCCTCCCATGAATTTCAGCAGCCAAAGCAAACAGGAAAAGGCCTCTAAGTGTTTGGGAAAGGATGCCGCTGAAGTTGGTAGTGACAAGCTGTTGAGATTGGAACTGGTAAATGCTCAATATAAGAAATAGGAAAAGGAAATATTTAGAATCGAGTGATGCCAAAACTGCAATCAGCAAATGGAAGGCTAAAACAGATGAGCAAATCTGGATGCTTTTTTTATTATTTATTTTTATTGTTCGAGCTGTGCCGTGTAACAAGAACGGATCAATAACAGCTCCCGACTACCCCACTGCAGTGTCGTGTCACACCTCCAGCCATGGCCCCGGAGATGGCATTTTGGTGGTAGGGATGTGTTCAGTGCTGCTGAGAAAAGGTGCTGGCCTGCTTCTGCTTCTCCCATGGCTGCCTGAGGTTTGAAAAGTCTGGATTGAAGCCAGTGGGGATTTGTGATATGAAATACACGACAGAGATTAGAATTTTGGAGCGTGTTGGGGAATGGAAATACAGCCACTAGTACTAAAGTATCCG
The DNA here is from genome assembly GCA_035041135.1 of Platyrinchus mystaceus. Classification (NCBI taxonomy): domain Eukaryota; kingdom Metazoa; phylum Chordata; class Aves; order Passeriformes; family Tyrannidae; genus Platyrinchus; species Platyrinchus mystaceus. Next base: position 29,613,195 of record JAWWLV010000005.1, on the reverse strand, counting down.
ATTATACAGTGATGTACACGAAAACACAGTTCCTGCATGAAGATGGAGGACATCAGCTTGTGGAGGTGATATTCCCAAAATCTCTGAGCCCACTGCTAAGGCTGCAGGACATCACCACTGTGGTGGGTCAGCGGATGGGCACGCAGTGCCTGGCAGGGAGGGCAGGTGAGTGCAATCCCCTAACTCACACAAACCAGCAAAAGCCACCAAAAGCAATGTGTCACTTGGTGCCAGTGAAGCGGGAAGATGACAGGTGAACACACCAGACTCTGCTGGGACACATATTCCTTTCTCAAGGACCCAAACCAGTGGGAGGTGCTGACATGAAACATTCCTGTTTAAGGCTAGAGAATGCAAAAGAATGGCTTCATAAATTATTCTCTATTCTGGAGGAAGAGTGAATAGACTTGAAGGACAGGTGATGTCTCTGAAATATGCAAATAGAGCTGAGCTGGTCCAAGCAATTACCTTTCCACTGCCTGGAACTTCAGACTGAAAGGAATGACTCACAAGCAAGAACAAGAAACAAAAGATGTACTAAAAGGTAGAAGATGACGAAGGAAGACTGCATCAAGAGGAGAATGAAGACTGCGTGGAAAAGAATGTTCCTGACCTCCTGCTAACAGCTGCTCTTGGGAAAAGGAACACAACAACACACCACACGACACACAGTAAGACTGTGCCAACACAGAAGGGCCTAAGTGCAAAGCATCCCAAAATGCCAATTATGATTATTGGTTCTACACTGCTGGGATCAAGACAAACACAGCATGGAGATTCCAATGGATTCATGGATGTAAAGACAAAGGATCTCACCTCAATATCCTTTTGGTTATCTGCTATTTTAAAGATTTCCCGGCAAACAAAATTGCTGAAAATAATGCAGTATGATCATTTCTTTCCAGGTTTTAGACTAAGATCTGAAAGAAAAGACTTGGCAGGACTATCAGACAACCTGCAGGGTGAAGAAGGAACTAAAACACATTGGAAATAGCCATGGAGATGAGCCAACAGATGTGCCTCCGCTGTCAAAAATGTCACACCAGCTTCAAAGAGTGCAGAACAGCTGTGCTGTTGCCTCTCCACATTCAGTTGTCTTCTAATAAAGTGCAGTTAACTCCAGACTCCATGCAGCAGCAGAAGCAGCAGATCAGATTTTGGCTGCTATTGGTGTTTTTATTGCTTCTGAACACAAATTCAAGGCACTCCAACTGCATCAGAATCCTTTTACTTTGTTTTTTTTTCACCATCCCAAACAAAGATACTAAATTATAGCAGTTACAGCTGATGCAGAAAGTGTACTAATATAGAAACTGCAAGATCAATAGGATAGAATGAATCAATGGAGAATCAAGAAAAAGGAATGAAGAAGTAGATCCATTTGGACTGCATAAGAAATACTGCACTTAGTTCCATTCTACTTATTAACAAAAACACCGACAGTCTGAAAGCTCCAGAACAGCAGCAAATCTGCTGGGGGAAAAAACGAACCTACGAAAAATATAAGCTGCTTCTAAGTTTAAAATTTTGCATATTTAGTACTAAAGGATCAAGACATTAAAGCCCTTTTGCAAATATATGAAACAGGAGCCTGAGGAGGATTTGAGATAATACAAAAGAACAACTTTAATGGATGAGATGAACTGTCAAAGAGAAAATAAGCAGGTAATACTGAGAAAGCTTTACAACAGCAAAATTCATGTAGCTCCACAATCAGAAATTCAACTCCTTTGTACTGTAATTACTATTTATGATTCAAAATGATCTGAAAGATGAACTTTTCAAATTTGTACCAGGCACTTTATGCTGCTTTTAACCAAACACTGCGAGTATTTCACTCATGATCTACTGAATGTAAGAAAAATCCAAAGGCACCCCGCAGATGAGCATGTAAAGGAGACACAGTGACAGTGATGAAGCACCTTGTAATGTACCCACAGATCTTTTCTATAAATCCAATTTGAAATCTGAAGACTAAAATAGCTGTTTTATCTCCATCCCCTGACACATGCACCTCCATCATTTTAAAGAACAGAGCTCCCTCTTGTGGCTCCAGAACGGGAATTTAGCGGGGGGAAGGAAAGAAAACGAGAGTAGAGCAGCACGAGGCACATTAGAGTGAGAGGACTCCTGACAGCATTTTGGTCCTAGAAAAGTGGAACTAAAAGGAAGTCGTAGTAGGAAGGACAGGTGACTTCTTGCAAAGAGAGCAATGCCACCTGTACTTTAATACTAACTTTTAAATTGCATTTTCTGCTAAGGTGACCTCCTCACCTCGGGGGAATAAGGGAGAAGCAGTGCTGCCGACCTCTTTGTTTGCTACATGGTTTCTTAAAAATATGTTTTGCACAAAACTAACATTCCACTTTTCCAGCTGACAGCGTTGTAACCTGAAGCTCACACCTGTGACAATAAGTATTTCTCTGAGGCAAGAAAGTGAAGGGAATACCAAAGCTAAGCCTGTCACCATGCTGAGAAATCTGTTCAGGAAAGCACTGGGTGATTTGTTTACTGGTTTTTGTTTGTTGTTTTTTTTAAAATTTTTTAAATTAATATCTGTATGTTTCATTTGGCACTTTCTTCATTCAGAATTATACACGGATTTTCACGAATTATTTTAGTTCTGTATAAGAATTTTAAATCAGACAAGAATTTACACAGCAAGCAGCCAGCTTTTGCTAACTGTACAGCATACAAAACTATTTTCCCCAAGGGCATGAAAAAGGGTTTTCTCTAAATGACACTTCTTTCCTGCAAAAACAGTATCAATGGCACAAAACATGAACTAGTGAAGGAAAAACAATTACTCTTAAGTCTCTAGAACAGCATCAGAAGACAAATGAGATTCAAATTCTTGATTCATAGGCTTGTGCTCACACAAAATTTTGCTTCCAAAGCACAGGACCAAAAAAGAATCTATTCCCTACCGTGAAAAGAGATTACCATGCCTTCAGCATTTTGCTATTAGTGAAATATCTCTATTTCCAAGGCAATGCTTTTTCTAAAGAGCAATCCTCTTTAAAAATTGTATAAAAGTCAGTCTATAAACAGGAGATATCCTTAAGGATTTAATCAAGTAATAAACCTGGTAGATGAAAGAGAGATTAATTAAAATGACAGCACAGTCTCCCTATAACACAGACACAGGACTTGTTATGTTGGAGTACCTAATCATAATCAGATTTGGTAATTTGCTGCATCGAAACAAAAAGGAAACATTTTTAGAATTGATCATTCAGTTCATGTCACTCTCATGGAGATTGCTTTCTATTGATCAACATTTAACTAGTAGTTGAAAAGAGAAAGATGAGAAAAGGATAAAAAGTATCTTTACATGCTAAATACAGCACGAACCAATAAGAGCAAAATAAATTAGATCACTACAGCCAAACCAACCCTGTGCATGCACTTGCTGCAATGAGGATCATTATGAATCAAAGAGATGGTTCTTCATGTCCCACTCATAACAAAAGGAGAGTTTTTAAAACGAATTTAGACTTTAATCTGCTCAAAATGAAGTTTGCCACGCAGCAATTAAAAATCTGCGTGAAGCCGAACCGTTGTCAGCTTTACAGAGACAAATGCTGGTTTGTTTTCTGAACGGCGTTTTCACGTTTCCTACCTGTGGATTCCAACTGGGGTCGAGCTTCTTCACTGCAGCCACGTACTCCTGCATAGCTTGGTGAGGGCTGGTATCTCCCAGGGCTTTCCAGGCCTCCCTAGGAGAGACAGAAAACCATCAGGGAGTCCCCTCTCGGAGACAGCACCGCGTGTTTCCACAGTGTCATCAGTGGAACACAGTGATCAGATTCATCTAAATCTTTTCAGGGGATGTAAAGCCATCTTTCCTTCAGTTTGGAATGGTCAACTTTTCTCTGAAGCCATGAATGGCCACTGTCACTGCAGCGCTTGGCTATGAAAGGATCTTTCAGGGGATCCTGGTCCAGGCTGGAAGACAGTTTGTGTTCACAAAGCCGTAGCTATTTTCACATTTTTGTTGTGTGCAGGCTAGTTCTGGATGAACAAGGTAAAACAGAGTAGTCTCGTATTTCACGTCTGCATCAGGCACAGCAGCAAACATTTCCCTGTTAAACAAAGGATTTCAAAGCCACTTCAGTGGCAGACTCGTTGAGTTGACATCCTCTAGGTCCATAATTCCTCAACAGATAGTTGACAAACAAAAAGTAGAGCCAGAAATTGCTAGGAATTACAAGGATTTCCTCTTACCATTTCTGCTTTCCCTCAAAATCAAAGAAGCTGGGCTTGGGGGTGTTACAGGTTCCAAGTTTCACCTAAAGAAAAGAAATTTCCTTCTGTTAGAACAAAGCAAGAGGGACTTGCTCAAGGAAAATTCTGGGTTTTCATGGTTTCAGGATAATTTTGTTATTAGGCCAGAATAAAGGTTTGGGGGGGGAAACAAGTGACACAACTCAACCCCATCTTACCCCCATTTTAGCACCTTTGCATCCCTGTATTTTCTTTGTGTGATGGAAGTGAAGCAATTCTGCTACGCAGCTCATTTATTTTGCATGCATTACCCAACAGGGATAACCAGCGAGTGATTTCTCACTAATGTTATGTTTATTACCCTGCCAAATGCCTCATCCCCCACCAGTATCAAGAAAAATTCTGTTGATTAGGGTTTCTACAGAGATGATTATTCATTAAGGCTGAAATTCACCTGCTTCTGCACAAAGCTCAAGTAAACAGGTTCTGCTTAATTATTTTCAAAGTCCTCTGGAAGGCAAGGGGACAAACTCAGAGTAAAGGAATGCCAGGCAGCTCCTGAATTTGCTCTGAGGCACCTGGATGCATGGAAGCACCGTGTGAGAGACAAGTCAAGGCCCAAGTGCCAGAGATGAACCAGTCTGTCAGAAGCAAGGCAGAAATTAAACTGTATGTGGGGAAATAAGAAACACAAAAAAGCAAGGGAACGAGCCAGAACTGGTGGACAGAGGTATGGCAAAAAATGTTATGGCCAATGTAAAATGGACTTGGTGTCAGTGGGATTCAGAAGTTTTCCACAGAGTGGCTGCAGGGAAATCCAGCAGCCACATGTCCTCTGTAAGCTCCCCACAAGGGGGACCACAGGGGTCTGAGAGAGGATACACCTTCCCAGGGCTCCAAATCACAACCAGGTTCCTGCCTGTGGCCAGCATTGACAACTGCCTCAAGAACAGAGCAATTAGCAAGCTGAGAATTGGGTAACAGAGATATTTTCTTGAAGTCAGCTCAGGAAAACGTGTAAGTGAATGCCTGGAAAAGCCAGGGAATATGGGGCAGGACTCACTCACCAGATCTGCCTGTTATCAGTGCCATTTTCTCACAGGAAATAAATGCCCTTGCACACAGGTACATAGGCAAAATGAACCTCCCTGAAATTAAAATATCATTGTGACAGGGAATGAATTTGCACAAACCCAGGGTTGGTTCTTGGTTCCTTTGCTATTTGTTTTGGGTTTTGTTTTGTGGGTTTTGTTTGGTTGGTTTGGTTTGGTTTTTGGTTCATTGGTTGGTGGTTTTTTTAAATTTTTTTAATGGAAGTGCTGTATATCCCACATGGATGATGGATGAAAGACTAGAAGGCAAAGTACAACTATGGCTCCAAATGCAATAGTTATCAAACAAGTCCCTGGTAAGACAGAGCACAGCCCCTGCCAAGAAGGCCCAGCACAGCTGGGGACCCTGGGGTAGGAACACAGGTACATCCTGGAGGTGGACAAAGCCTGCTGGATGGACATTTTGTTAGCCAAGCAAAACCAAACTGCATTCAGCAAATGTTTTATGAAATATGCTC
>JAWWLV010000005.1:29587418-29607298 GCA_035041135.1 Platyrinchus mystaceus | reverse complement strand
CCTCCCTGAAATTAAAATATCATTGTGACAGGGAATGAATTTGCACAAACCCAGGGTTGGTTCTTGGTTCCTTTGCTGTTTGTTTTGGTTTTTGTTTTGTGGGTTTTGTTTGGTTGGTTTGGTTTGGTTTTTGGTTCATTGGTTGGTGGTTTTTTAAAATTTTTTTAATGGAAGTGCTGTATATCCCACATGGATGATGGATGAAAGACTAGAAGGAAAAGTACAACTATGGCTCCAAATGCAACAGTTATCAAACAAGTCCCTGGTAAGACAGAGCACAGGCCCTGCCAAGAAGGCCCAGCACAGCTGGGGACCCTGGGGTAGGAACACAGGTACATCCTGGAGGTGGGCAAAGCCTGCTGGATGGACATTTTGTTAGCCAAGCAAAACCAAACTGCATTCAGCAAATGTTTTATGAAATATGCTCAAGTGTTCAGGCAGGTGAAGTGCTTAAATCAACTAACAATTCTTCACCTTAACAGGGTGGGGATTTTATGCTGAGGATGGAATCATTAATCAGGCTTTAAAGAGAGCATGCCCATGCTGAGAGATATTTATTAGTTACACTACGTTTTCATTTAAAGTGTTAGAGGATATGACTGTCTGTAACAGAAATTAATTTTCTGTACATCTGACTGTCTCCCAGTGAGCAATTCATCCAAATTAGAACATCTTAGCTGGTCCTTAAAACAACATATTGCATTTCATGGAGAAATAGGAGAACAGGCTAGCAACAGTTAACTCCTATAAATCAGTCACAATTCATGTAGTCTAAATGTTTTCTTCTGTGTTCGGGGTGGATTGGGCCATTTGCTTTAAAAGAGCAAAACAAACAGGGGAATAAAATGTAAATTCATTATCTGTATGGAAAACGCCTGCTTGGCAATTCTTTAGTTCAACAGCCAACCTGCAAAAATTGGCCAAGGTGGATAAAAAAAAAATAAATCTGTTTTAATATTAATTTTCCACTGCCATCATCAAAACATGACAGCAGTTTCCTCTCTTGAGATTTGGCATTCAAAGGCTGTTCCAGCGTCAGGGAAGACTGTTAGTAACATCGATAGTAATACAAATCAAGGAACAGTAGTTAAATTTCATCCATCAAGACGGGGGGGGAAGTGCACTTTTGCCCTGTTTGCCATTTTAAGATGTATTAAAAAGGCTTGCAGTGAATGAAATAAAGAATGAAATAAAGATTTTGGCTCCCCTCTTTTTGCCGCAAGACTCCACAATGCGTGAGAAACCAACCAGGAATTTTAACATATCAGGGGACCTGAGACTGACAGCTGAGGAAGAGGATTTTTAGCTAAACATGCCAATGATGACAAACTAGAAAAATTTTGTGAAGGACTCTGTCCTCCTGCTGCTTCCCTGGAGGCCCTCAAAAGCTGTTTTTTCTCCATAACCAGCAGAAAGACAAGAGCCCATATTAGTATTTTAAGTTTCTCATTCTGTGCCCACAAAATAATTACTGAAGGTCTCTGGGGTGCTGGCTGGTCACTTGATGCTCAGCTCTCCTCATTTACGCTTCATCAGCTGCATTAAAAGAACAGGATGGCCAGAATGCATTTAAAACTTTCCTGGTATTCTTCTGCAGGCATTATTCTCCTGAGGTGTACAAAGACAACCCAGGCAGCCCCGAATGGGCAGTGTCTGCAGTCACCTCCATTTGGGGCCAAAACGGAAATTTGGAAACCTTGGATGAGTCCTTCACCTGAGAGCTGAAGGTCACAACAATCAGAGTGAGAGAGATGCTCAGGGATGTGTTAATGCTGTATAACATCCCCATACAACTCCAGCTGCTGGTCCAGACTGTGAGAAACCTTGAGTTTTAACCAGTATTCTAACCTTGAGTTTCTCACTACTCCACGACTGGTTCCCCCTCCCTGGAGGTGGTAAAAAGGCTCTTCGCTAATTTTTCTACTAATATATTTATACAGAAGGGAATCCCAGCCAAATGTTCTCACCTGGTTGTAAACCTTGTAAGGTGAATCATATCTGCAGCCTCCCTAAGGAGCAGTAACAGGAACAGAACCTCCGTGGACAGCAGGACTAAGGTCTAGCTGTACACAAGCCAAATAAGCTGAATTTCTTTGGCAAGACAGCAATTCCTGCCCATTCCTGCCCAACCCACAGGAAAGCCCTGACTAAAAACCGGGTGTAGGGAAGGACAAGCAAACACCAATCACAGAAGGCAAGGGGACCTGATGACCAAGGGGCAACTCAGCCAGTGCCATCACACAGTTCAGTGCAACAGGGAGATGCAGGTAGAAATTCCTGTGTTCAGGGCAGGTTTGTGACATCATGTTCCACAATATTTGAAAGAAACCACGCAAAAATGGGATTATATTCTTGAGCCTACACTCAGGAGTCAGTGTAAGCCCCCTTTTGCCAGTGGCACTGGCTTTGCAGCTTGTCAGCACCTCTCAGCATTTATGTAGGCACTGGCACATCCTTCTCCTGGAAGGGCAGTTTTCTCAGTCTGATCACTTCCAGCAAGTTCTGGATTCCTTTCCCTCTCCAAATCATGACCACTACACTGATCTCCATTACTGCACCCTCTGAACCTCAGGTTTTTACATCCTCAACACCACAGCACAGTCCTCCCTCCACTTCATCATTACAGACTCAAGGCACAGACAAGTGATTTGCCCAAAGCCACACAGAAAGTACAGGAAGAAAAGGAAAATCAGCCCCAGTCCAGAACCCTACAGACAAATATGTTCTTCCTCCTGTTCTGGGGCAGAGTCGTAAACTCAAACCTCTTCTAAAAACCTCACTGGAGATGACAACTAAGCAATCCCCTTATTTTCAAGTCTCTGACACATAAACAAAATCAGAGAGAAAAGTAATAAAACCCTGAAATGGCCTCCAATAAAAGGTAATAAAATTGCAGGAAAATGCCTATATACCCAAACAGTTTGAAATAAATAATATACAGTATTTTAACAGAGAGCTCAGCTGTTACTGTCACCTCTTTTATGACGGTGCCGTATCTTAAATCAAAGCCTTTAGTGTCACAAAACACTAAACTGAGGAAAGACAAGGATGCCAAATCAAGGGCAGTGGACAGATCTGAGTCAGCACCTTTTGTGTGCCAGCAATTCCACCGTCCACAGGGGTAATATATCAGCAGCTCATTATGCATCCTGATATGGTTGCTGTAATTAAATACAGAAAACTTGCATTAAGCGCCCTCATTTTGATTTAAAGCACAAAATGCTGCAAAACTCAAAGTTAGCAGGGCTTAATCCTGCAGTAGCTGTGCTAGCAAACTTCTCCCACTGCCTGCACTACGCTCCTGGCACTCCAACAGGGATGGCACCTTTCTGGACTGGGAAGCCAAAGGCATGGAAATCCAGGTGCCAAGCACAGCCTGAAACCAAGCAGCACTAAGGCACTTGCTGTTGCATCCTGCCTGGCCAGGGACAGAGGAGAAGGACATAGAGAAGTGCCCTGTTCCCCCTCAGTGGAAGGCAACTGGAAATCTCTGCTGACACAGTGTTAATTATCAGCTTTTTTCTGACTAGTATCAAAACTGGTGTGAAATATCTTCTGATTTAAGTAATGCTTAACATTGAACACCTTATTGGTCTGACACCAGGAAACTCTCTGGAGTCTGTGGACAAGCACAAGCTGACAGGCAAGCAATCCCTTCCCATTTCCATCCAGGACAGTCACAAAGCATTTGCAACAGAGTGAAAAAGAAGAGGTTATTTACAACAAATCTCCTGAAAATAGAGACAAAAAATTACAGAAGAGAAAAAACACCCTTTTCACCTCATCCTGGGCATGGTCTTATTATTCTTAAAAGTTCTCCTAGTATTTTTTTTCTACCCTTCTTTTCTTACAAGGGAAAGAGAAGCCTGGAGACCTGTTTAAGTGCCAGCACAATCTGAAAACAAAAGCTCATGTGACCAGCCTGCTTTTAATATAATTACTGCTCCGCAAACCACAGCCTGAGAGCCTCCAGCTCAGAGGATAATTAAATATTGCACTAAAAAATGAAAGCACTTACACATGGCAGTAGTAGGACACAGGTAATCCATATGGGAGGAACATATGGGGAAGATGTGCATTCTCAACTTTGACTGCTAATCCAAACGAGTGGGATTCAGTTCTCAGGTCCAGGCAGCAGCATCTCCTGCCACACACTGGAGCCACAGAATCATAGGATGGTTTGGGTTGGAAGGGACCTTAAAGATCATCAAGTTCCAACCCCCTGCCATGGGCAAGGACACCTTCCACTAGACCAGGTTGCTCCAAGCCCCATCCAGCCTATACTTGTACTTTTAGTCTTTAATCTTCCAGGTGTAACAAAGCAGTTCTTCTGCTTCTCCAAGTTAAGTGATTATTACAGTGCTTTGCAATCGGTGCTCTGTTTGTTTGTTTTATGTAACAGGAAGGAGTCACATTGTGTATATTCCCACAGGATGCCTCCTACAGCTTGCTCAGTTCACAGGGACTGAACAGGCAAAGGACTCCTGTTCAAGGTTACAACCAGAACCAGCCAGTTCAGTTTCCCAGTCTTCTCTAAAGCCCTTCACTGACAGATCTTCCCAGACACATCCTTCATGTGGTCACAGCAGAGCCCCAAAGCTGCAGTGCCCACCCTGGGTCAGCAGTGCGGGTCCCCACTGTCTCTGATGGCGGGGTGGGCACTCTGCACTACTTCTCCATCCCAGCACCTCATCTCCCAACAGACACAAGGAGCTGGGAAAACACAGGCGAGGCAGCGGGATTTACCAGTCAAGTTCCTCCCCAAAGCCTCAGGGACACACCGAAAGGCCACCAACCCACCTGTGACACGTCCCTGCCAAGGACAATGGCCAAATCCTCCACACCAACACCCAACTTCAACCCACCGTGGAGTCTGCCAAAGCCAAGCCAATCTCATGGAATCATAAAGGTTGGAAAAGAGCCCCAGGACCAAGTCAAGCCTTTGACCAAACACCACCATTCCCACTAAATGGTATGGGGAAATGCAATGTCTACTTGTTTTTTTGAACACTTCCAGGGATGGTGACTCCACTGCTTCCCTGGGCAGTGCTTGACCACTCTTCCAATGCAGAAATTTTTCCTAGTATCCAACCTGAATGTCCCTTGGCACCACTTAAGGCCAGTTCCCCCTGTCCAAAGGATGCAGCATCAGGGCCATCCACACTGTGCGAGGGTGAGAGGTCAGGAACAATAGCCAGGGTGATGGATTTAAAGAACCATTTAGATTGGAAAAGACCTCTGAGATCAGTGAGTCCAACCTTTGACTTATCACTACCTCGAGAACTAGACCATGACACTAAGTGCCATGTCCAGTCTTCCCTTAAACGCCTCCAGCGTTGGTGACTCCACCACCTCTCTGGGCAGCCCATTCCAATGGCTGACTACCCTTTCAGTGATGAAATTCTCCCTGACGTCCAACCTGAACCTCCCCTGGCACAGGTGAAGGCTGTTTCCTCTTGTCCTGTAACTTGTTACCTGGAAGAAGAGCCTGACCCCCACCTGGTTCCAATCTCCCTCCAACCGAGGGAGTTGTAGAGAATGAGAAGGCCCCCCGAGCCTCCTTTTCTCCAACCTGAACCCCCCCCAACTCCATTAATTGTTTCTCACAGGAGATGCACTCCAGACCCTTCCCGGGTCCGTTCTCTTCTCTGGACTTGCTGCAGCACCTCAATGTCCTTCCTGAATCGAGAAGCCCAAAACCGATGCCGGGGTTCGAGGTGCAGCCTCACCAGTGCCCGGCACAGGGCGGCAGGCGCTGCCCCGCTGGCCACACCATCTCTGACATCGACCAGGATGCCCTTGGCCTTCCGGGCCGCCGGGGCACGACCAGCACCCGCAGGTCCTTTCCCGCTGGGACACTTCCCAACCACTCTCCCCCCACATCCCGTGGGGCTGTGTCCCACCGGGCTCCATCCCCCTCCCACCGCACGCGCAGCCGGCGGCAGCCGGGGGGAGAGACGCGGGACACAACTTTCCCCTTGACACCGCCGCGGTTCGGGCGGCAGCCCCGTGGCCCCAAGAAAGCCCCATGCCCAAACCCGCGGGCCCCGCACCGACCTCGCCCCCCGCCGCAGCCCGGCAGCGCCCGCTCACGCCGCGGGCGGGCCGGTCCCGCCTCACCTGCTTGTAGCGGGCGTACAGGTAGAGCAGCTGCTCCTTGCTGGCGGCGGGCAGCAGCGCGGGGAGCCGCTCTGCCGCCTGCTCGAAGAGCGCGGGCAGGTCGCGGCCCGGCGGCGGTGCCTCGGAGCCCGAGCTCTGCTCGGCGCCGCTCCCGCCCGCCGCCGACAGCGGGGGCGACGCCATGGCGGCCCGCGCCCGCGCCGGTCCGCCCGCTACACCGCCCCCCCGGCGCGCCTCGGTACGCGCCGCCGCGCCGACCGCGGGAAACGCGCTCCCCCGCACCCAGCGTTCCGCGGGCGGGCGCGGGACGGCGTGTCGGCGACACGTCATAAATCGCGGGATCGCGGAATTGTTTGGGCTGCAAGAGATCTCTGAGAACATCGCGTCCAACCGCTCCGCCAGCGGCGCCACGGTGCTCACCACTAAACCGTGTCCCCAGGCGTTTTTTGAACACTTAGAGGGGTGCTGACCCCACCGCTGCCCTGGGCAGCCTGTTCCAAAGACTGACAACTCTTTCCTTAAAAAAAAATTAATAATTTCCTGATATCCAATCTGAGCCTTCCCTGGCGTAAGTTGAGGCCTCTTCCTCTCATCCTGTGGCTTGTTACCTGGGAGAACAGGCAGATACCCAGCTCACTCTACAACCTCCTGTCAGGGAGTTGCAGAGAGTGAGAAGGTCCACCCGAGCCTCCTTTTCCCCAGGCTGAGCCCGCCCCAAGCTCCCTCAGCTGCTCCTCATCGGACTTGTGCTCCAGACCCTTCTCCAGCTCCGTTCCCTTCTCTCTGGATCCACCCCAGCATCTCCATGTCATTCCCGAACTGAGGAGCCCGAAACTGACCCCAGTAGTGCCCGGCACAGGGGGCACTTACTGTCCTGGTCCTGCTGGCCACACTATGGTTGGTACAAGCCAAATCCTAAAATCACGGAAAGTTAAAGGGGTTGGAATGGACCTTAAAGCTCATCTAGTCCCAAACGCCCCGGCAGGGACACTTCCCACCACACCAGGTTGCTCAAGGCTTTATCCAACCTGGCTTTGAACACTGCCGGGGTTGGGGCATCCACAGACTCCCTGGGCAACCTGTGCCAATGTTTCACTACCCTCACAGTAAAGAACTTCCTAATATCTAAATTAAATTTCCCCTCTTTCCATTCGTACCTATTCCCCCCTATCCTATCGCTACAGTTCCTGATGAAGAGTCCCTCCCCAGCTTCCCTGTATCCTCTTCAGACACTGGAAGGTGCTGTGAGGTCTCCACGCAACCTTCTCTTCTCCAGGCTGAACACCTCCAGCTCTCCCAGCCTGTCTCCATAGGGAGGTGCACCAGACTCCTTAGCAGCTTCATGGCCCTTCTCTGGACTCGCTCCAGCAGTTCCATGTCCTTTTTTATCTCGGGGACACCAGAGTTGGGCGCAGCATTTCAGGTGGGGGTCTCACCAGAGCAGAGCATTTCTACTCCTCTTTCAATTCCCTTCTTCCTTATTCCTCTTCCTCTTTCAATTACTCTTCCTCCTCTTCCTCCTTCTTCCTCCTCCTCCTTCCTCCTTCTTCCTCCTCCTCCCGGGGCCGCTGGAGGGCACTCGCGAGCCGCTCCGGGACGGTCCCGGCGGGAGCGGAGCGATGGATGCCGGGAGGCAGCCGGGAGGCAGCCGGGATCCTCCCGGGACGCGGTGTCGAGGGACAGCCAGGATTCTCCCGGGACACGGTGCCGGGTTCGCGGGGGTGACCCTGCCCTGCCCTGGTGATCTAGCCGAGTGCCAGTCCAAATGCCGTTTATATTTATCCCGGGCGGAAAGTTCTCCCCTCCGGGCACAGCTGCTAAGTCCATCTCGCTCCCTCCCTCCTCCACCCGCGGCCGCAGCAAATGGGAGTCCTCCGGGAAGCCCTCGGCCACCTCGCAGCCCCCCGACCTGCTCGTGCCGAGCTGGGGTTCTCGGTTTCAGGGGTCCCTGCCTCGCCCCAAAACACTGGGTGGTGGATGAGGATGGAGGTGGGTCCTGCACGTGATGTGGTCCATTCACACCGTGTCTGCCAGCCTTGCCCCAGACACCACAGACTCACTCATGCAATCGTCATAGAATGTCCTGAGCTGGAAGGGACCCACAAGGACCATCGAGTCCAACTTCAGACCCTGCACAGGACAGCCCCAAGGATCACACAACGTGCCTGAGAGCATTGTCCAAGCACTGCTTGAGCTCTGTCAGGCTTGGGGCTGTGACCACTGCCCTGGGGAGCCTGTTCCAGTGCCCAACCACCCTCTGGGAGAAGAATCTTTTCTGCTCATGCAGCCTGTGAGCAATGCATGCACCCATCTTTCCATCCTGGGGCTTGCAGAGGGAAATGCAGGAGCTATATTAAAAAAGACCTTCCATCATGCACAGGAATAAGGTGGCTTTTGTCCTCTTAACTCTCTTCACAGCATCACTGAGTGCTGGAGGTTTTACTTAGGGTGAAAAGAGCCACAAAACAGCCAGAGCAGCATCACAGTGATAAGTCTCAAGGGAACAGCATGAAGCTGTGTCAGGGGAGGTTTAGGTTGGATATTAGGGAAAGGTTTTCCGCCCAGAGGATGGTTGGGCACTGAACAGGCTCACCAGGGCAGTGATCCCCAAGCCTAACAGAGCTTAAGAAACATTTGGACAACACTCTCAGGCACGTTGTGTGATCCCTGGGGCTGTCCTGTGCAGGACCAGGAGCTGGACTCGATGATCTTTGTGGGTGCCTTCCAAGTCAGAATATTCTGTAATTCTGTGATCATTGGAGCACTGGGCATGCATGACCACGACCACTCTCCCACTAGGCCACCAAGCCATGCCTGTCCCTGGGCTGTGCATACAAATAGGGAGTTAGGATCCAACCACAGGAGTGTAGCGACACCATAGCCCTGCACAGAGCAGGAGGGGACCCCTATATCCCAGCTTGAGTGGGACAGTGGGGTCCCAGTATCTGCTCTGCACCAGAGCGGAGATCGGTTTGGCTGTGCTGCAGCCAGGAATGTGCCTCCAAGCACTTGCTTTGCCTGTGGCTGCCTGCTGAGGGGACAAAGTGTATCCTGCGAGTGGGTCTGTGCCCTCCACAGCCTCCTTGCCTGTGCAGGGTGGAATGAAGCCCAGGTTTGAACTTGGGAGCGGGAAAAACAACTTGGCTGTGCCACTTGCAAATAAAAAGTATATCTCTATCTATGTATCTATCTATGACTGATTAGGACCCAGCCTCATAACCAGACAGCAATATTTACAGCGAACTCCTCCTCCCGCCGCTCCCCACCACAAGCCGTTCAGCTCCATCCAGCTTCCCGTGTCACCCCGGCCAACCCCGCTCGCCGCGGGGAAGCACCGCCCGGTTCCAGCCCTCGGGCGTTAAGCAGGCAGCCGGGCAGGCTGGCAGGGCGAAATCCCCTTTCAACAGCCTGGGAAAAGTCCTTGCAGAGAATGAACTGGAGCGCACAGCCTCCACACGCTCTCCGGTGCGTCTCCATGGTGAGAGAGGCCTCGCTGCCTTGCTGGATCTCTTCTCTAGAGCACTTACAGCTCCTACCAGCTCTCTCTCACTTTTCCCTTGCCTTTTTTTTTTTTTTCTTAAAGAGCGACAGCACCGAGGGCCTGATCCTTCCTCCCACCGCCTCGCTTTGGCAGGCGTGGGAGCAGGTTTGATGCAGGGCGCCCGCAGGGGATTTCAGGAGCCTGGCATGGAAACACTGAGGATGGGGATGCTGGGCTCAGACACGCCACACCTGCTTTGTGAGATGATGTTTATGTAATTGCTGGTCCCCAGCAGCCCAGGAGAGAGCAGGATGGGAGCTTGGGGGACACCAGTGCTGATACCCTTGTTCTGCATGCACCAGCCACAACCTGCAAACTGGGAGAGCCCCAGTTATCCCAGTATGAGCTGGGCCAAATTCAGCCCATTCTCCCAGCCCTGGGCTGCAGAGCACACAAAACCAGAAGCATTACAGGCACCAAGCATTAAAGAAAATAATGCAGGGCCCTTGCACAGGCTTCGTGTGCAAGTCAGCTCTGGGTCCCATGCTGGGATTGCAGAGACACAATAACAGGCTGTGACCAGCAGTGCCAAGCAGGGAAAAAATATCCCTGCATAATTATCATATCCATCCTGCTGGTCAGCCTGGAGACCTGTCATTGTCCCCGTGCAGAGAGCAGAGGCCACTGTGCATACCAAACCTTGGCCAGGCTGAAAGCGACATCTGAAGGGATCTCTGTGAGCTAAACTGTGATTACTTTTTTTTTTTCCCCACAACAAAAGGAGAAAGAGGCAATTAAAAGCTGGTTCTTTTGTAGCCATGTGGGAGACACCTGCCTTTGGAGGAGGAGCAAGCTGGGGATGTGTATGCCTCCTGAGGGTGAGGGGCGCAGGGAGCAGGGAGAGCCTCGGGCACACTCCCCTCCTGTGGCACAGCTCCCATCACATCTCAACGCAGCACATGTCCCCTCTGCTGTGGGCAGAGTTGCTCCTCCGGTTAATAAATATCCCCCTCAGTCTCCTGAGCTCCTCCAGGCTGCTCACTGCATATGTCCTCTTTCTGCTCCTCTTGTTTTCTTCGTCTCACTCATCACTTTTGAGATCTGCCCCTTGCACCCACGTCCCAGGGGGAGAACCCTCCTTCTCATCGTGCCTCCCACCATCCTTGTGCCAAGGCATGAGAGAGACTGAGAGGGACTCACTCCTGACTGAGCCTTTGCCTTACATCCCCGTGGAGCTTTTCCCCTGGCCCCTATGATCACAAAGCCACCCAAGCTGTGCTGCCAGTTTCTGGCAGGCAGCGCTTTGGGGCGACACTTCGGGCTCCGGGTTTAATCCTCCTCCTCTTCTGTGCTGCTACCACCTCTGGTATCTGTTCTGAGTGCTGCACCCAGGAGGTCCTTTCCCTGCTCTGGCCACTCCCCAAATCCCACATCCCCCGTGCAGAAAGCAGACCGCAGAGCACAGACCCTCCCTGCACTGAGCAGAGCCACACTCCTTCCCTGCCTGGAGCACAGGAGGAGGGCTTGCACGGGGCTCAGGCTTGTCAGGCAGGGACAAGGCAGTATTTGCCTGTCTTGAGCTGTGATTTCCATCTGGAATATGGATTTTTTACATGTCACAGTACTTGGCTCTCCTTCGCCCCTGCAAGTGGGAGAGAGAAGGGGAGAAGGGGAGATGATCACTGACCTCTGTCCCTCTCCTCTGCACACTCGCTGCTTTAGCAGAGAGAGAAAAAAACCCTGCTTGTTTTTCACCCTGTGTGTCCCCTCTTAGCAAGGCACAGCATTTTGGGGAATCAATAACTGCCATAGCAGCCAGGAGCCCACGGCATGGCTGCGAGAGCCGTGTCCCCCTGTCCCTGACAAGGGACGTGATTTCCATGAAATGGAAATGCAGTCACGGGCAACAGGAAACCAAAATTCAATACTGGCCAGGGAAGAAGCTAAACAAAGGACTGAGGTCTCTGCCCTGGCACCAGCAAGGTCTCCCTCACACGCATCACTTCCATGGAGCTTAGTTCTGCTACACATTTTACCTGCATTTGTTATAGCAGCAGGGCCATTTGTTTGTGTATAATAAAGGGAGTCTGGGAGAAAAATGTGTAATTAGCACATCCATCATATAGGGTTTTTTTAGATATCAATAAAACATCGATTCCCTCCTTCCATAAATTCCCGTGCTGTGCTGAATACAAATCAGTATCCGCGACACGAAAGAAATGCATAACCCCCCCTCAGAAGTGCATAAATCTCCCCTCTCCCAGCATATCATTAAACCTCTTAAGTACTGATGGAAAAAACTCCTCTGGCAGGTGCTGAGTGCTGCTCCCCAAGCGTGCCCGAAGCCTTGCTGGGCTGACATCAGCAACAGTGTGGTTGCAACACAGAGACTGACCAGCAGTTCAAAGGTTGTAACCAGAGCTATGTAAACAGCGGATCTTTCCGTGGAGAGAGAGATATCAGCACTAAGTCTTTTTGGTTTGGGATAGTCAGATGAAGTGCTGCATGTATTCTGTTTTCTAAATTAAAACATAAAGGAGAAATGTCAGCTTGGTTCACCTAGGGTGTTTTACTTGGTGAGTAACAAACACAAAAAGCTTCATTTTTGTTTCATTTTACTCAGCTTCTTGCTCCATCTTTTTTTCTTCCCATCTTTTTTTTTCAGCAGAAAAGTCTGGCCGTTTAGCCTGGAGAAAAGGAGGCTCAGGGGAGACCTTATTGCTTTCTACTGCTCCCTGAAAGGAGGTTGTAGTGAGATGGGTGTCAGTCTCCCCTCCCAGGTAATAAGTGACAGGATGAGAGGAAATGGCCTCAGCTTGCACCAGGAGAATTTTAGATTAGCTATTGGGAAAAATTTTTTCATGGAAAGGGTTTTCAAGCCCTGGAACAGGCTGCCCAGGGAAGTGGTGTAGTCACTATGCAACAACCACAGCAGAGCCCTTAGTTTTGAAACAAACCCCGTGGTGTTTTTCATTGAAAACAGTAAAAGAAAAGGTCACTTCTTATGGGTGTTTTTTTCAGCTAAGATAACTGTGAAACTTAACTCAGTTTTGGATGATTCAGTTCCCCTGAAACTGTGTAGAGAAGACAAAGCTGAGGCATTAAACAGGAAAGCCCAGCTGAGATTGGGCTGCTGCAGGGCTGCCACCTCCACACTTCCCTGCCTCTTGTCAGCCCCCCCCTCACCTCACATCCAGTAATGGCTCTGTTTGTCACTGGCCTGTCAATGCAACACCACAGATCTCTCATATTCCTCTTCATCTCCCCCAGGCAAGGTTCTCTGCGTGCCTCTGGTACCCTGCTCCCAAATCCCAGGGCAGCTCCCTGGCTGCTGCGACTGACCTGCCTTGCTCACACGAAGCATGTCACAGGCAGGAGATCTAGACCATAGTGTTGGAAAGAGGTGCCTGGCAATGATCCTGCTGGGATGCTGCCCTCACCTGCACCTCAGCTTGGGGTTACCTGGGGCCACCAGCAGCGTTTATCCCTGGTGAGCACTTGGACGTGCTGTCTGGTCCTGCAGGTTAAACCCCTGTCCTGCCCTCGGAGATGAACACCAGCTGATGAGCTCTCCTTACTAGGGACCATCCTGCATGCCTCTCGAAACCCTCCTTAGTGGGGGTTACTCCCAGTCCTACATTCTTCCCTGAAACCCTCCCTGAGCACTGCCTGTGGGTGAAAAGGTCCACAGGAGCAGGGATGCAGCTCTGGAAAAGCTGCTTCGGGTGCCGGCTCCGCTCTCCCCTGGCGCAGAGCGGTGGAAGGGAGTGCCTGTAATTGCAGCTGTCAGCAGTAACAATCACTTCGCTGCTGTTATAAATGGCTCCAGCCTGACTTTTACTTACAGATTTCCCTCACGTGATGCTACAAGGAAAAACCTGCACCACAGAAAAGCAATTGCACCTCCCAGCTCTGTGGAGGGAGATTTATGGCTTGTTTTGGCTATAAAATAGAGCGGGCAGGGCTCAGGCTGCAGGTCGGTGTGTCCTGAGGGGTCAGGCTGGGGTGGTTCAGAGGAAGGGGACACTCCTCCACATTGCCCTGGTGTCAGAGTCCCTGCCCATTCAGTGGTCCCTGTTAGCAAGAGAAGGGTTTCAGAGTAATTCCTGCCAGCCACATAAAATCACGACGATGTCTAGAACCAGCGAGAACCTGCAGGGATGGGGGTCTCAGGCTGTGAAGGTGGCCCTTGTCAAATCCGCTGGCATTGCTCGGTGACACCATGACATGCTGTGGGGGTTCCACATATGTGAGGTTTGCAGCACCAGGACTAATTTCTACAGTGAGGACAAAGCCAGGCTGTGTCTGGTCCCTGGCTGCTGTCAGAGAACAGAAACATGAGTGGTTCAAACTCAGCCCTGATTCCTTCACTAAGCCAAACAAGACTGTCCATGGAGGAACAGCCTAAACTAATGCTGTCCCAGGAGGTGACCAAACAAACTCACTGTGGACAAGGTCTGTCCCCTGCAACCCACTGGGGACATCAGCAGGGCTTGTCCGCCCTAAGGATGCTCATGATGGAAGGCTCAAGCCAGGCAGGGTCAAGCCAGGTTTGGCAGGAGCAGCTGCCATAAAATCAATTAAAGTTGGAAAAGCCCTCTAAAATCATCAGGTCCAGGCATTAACCCAGCAGCTCTGTATTCACCACTAAACCATATCCCTAAGCACCACATCCCCATGTTTTTTGAACTCTTTTAGGGACCTTGATTCTACCACTGCCCTGGGCAGCATGTTCCAGTGCTTAACCACCCTTTCTGTGAAGAAGTTTTTCCTAATATCCAATCTAAATCTCCTCTGGAGCAACTTGAGGCCATTTCTTCCAGTCCTGTCACTTGTCATCTGAGAGAAGAGATCTACCCTCAAGTGATTACAACCTCCTAAAGTGGCCTTTGCAAATAGGAAGCCCTGTGGCCTTTTGTGCACTTTGGTAAGGTTCAGAGGTTGTTAAAAAACCCACAAAGCTATGTCAAGATTTCCAAAAACTCCTGGGAAGTCCAGCCAGCTTTAGAGGTCTCTGCCATAGCTGTTACCACACACCTCAACCTGGCTGGCACTCAGCTTTTTGTTGCTATTACAGACACTCTTGTTGTGCTCGTGGCAGCCGGGTGCCTGGAGCAGAGATGCACCAAGATGTGTTGATATCTTGTGTTTCTGACACAGCCTGCTGTGGCTCCGCTGTGACGGTGGCATTGGCTGTGTGAACTGGCAGCAGCAGCTCTATGGACGCTGTTTCCTGTCCCAGGTCACTTCCCTTTCTGCTGTTTGATGGGTGCTGACCCCCTTCCTTCACCCTCCTCCTGTGGTGTATCCCCTTGTGAAGGGGCCAGCAGCCAGGGTGGTGTGTTTAACAAGGCAACTGAGGTTGGGGTAAACAGGACGGGAACGGTCTCAAGGCCACCTGGCACTTTACCAGCCCCTGTCCCCTGGAAAACATCCACAAGGGATAATAGTCCATCCTGTCCCAGGGCACAGCGGGGCAATGCTATAGACCCAGTGAGGTGCTTTGGAGACAGACTCCCTTCAGCTTCGAGGGGGTAGAGCAGTGGGGTAGGCCTGGGACTGGATCAGGGAGGTTGGAAGCACCTCCCTGGCTCTCATGGAAGCAGCCCAGGCAGCTCCAAGGCTCAGAGGAAGCAGCTCTTTTTTCTTCTCTAATTTTAGACCTTCTCGGGGTGTTCAGTTTTCTTAACCACTGGTCAGCTGCTGTCTCCTCGCACAAAGCGAGCGTGCATAAATTAAACCAGACACGTATATATGGATTGGAAACCATCCAGGAGCAATCACTTACACGCCAGCGAAGGGCGTGAAACCCCCCATCTGCTCCCTGTTTGAGGCAGCATAGTGAGTTCTCGGCACTGCCACCACTGGCACAACTCCCTGAGGCTCATCCCTCCGTGGTCCTGCACCCCCGAAGCCACTTGGCAGGGACACCTTGCCTTAAACCATCTGGACAGATGGGTTATTTCGTATTCCCTGGCTGGGTTTCCAGGCAGGACAAAGCTGTGATCTCCAGCAAAGCAAAGGGGACACGTGTGAGCGGTGAGGAGCTGCTGCCTGCTCGTGGCCCTGCATACGCTGATCGTGAGTCATCCCGGGAAAGGTCACCCCTGCATGGGGGCAGCCCTGCTCCCGCCACGGAGCAGGCTCCTGGCAAAGGGGAAGTGCTTTTCGCTCCAAGTTTCTGCATCCCTAAGTGTTTCAGTAACAATCAAACCTCTGCACATGGGCTTGCAGTCACGGCTACGTTTTTGCCTGACGTTGGGATTTTTAACATCAGGCACGTGGACACTGGATGAGAAATGAATGGGGAAAAACCTGCCCTCGGGAATGCAGGGGAGATGTGTAAGACTGGCAGGGCAGGGTTATGCCCCACAGACCCACATTTCCACGAGCTGTCAGCTGGGGCCAGGGCTGCCCCATCCCTGTGGATGGCTGCTGGGAATCTTGAGTCCTAAATCCACCCCTGAGATGGGCTCAAATCCTCGTAGATCAAATTCAGTTAGTGGGTAAAGTGACCCTGCTGCAACCAAGGCAGCCCCTCCTGCAGGTCTCATCCTAAAGTGGTACAAAAGCATCCTCTTACCCTGCTTTGAAAAGCTGTGGGAGGAGATGGCTGTTGGGACAATGTTTGGAAGAGGGATGGATTGACACAAACATCCCTGCCGCTGGAATCAGACCCACTCAGATCAGTGCATTATTATGTCCTGGAAACCACTGCTCCTTAAAAAAACCTGCTGCAGGCAGCTCTTCTGGCTGTATAAACACCCTGACAGCTCCCAGGGGATTGGGCAGTGCCGCTGCCAGTCTGACCTTGTGCGCTGCCTCTGCCCTGGGGTCCGGGACCCCCCCCAGCTCCTGATGCTCATCATCACACCCTCATCTTCCATCAGTACTGGCGTGGAGGGAAAATGTGTGAGAAATCAATAGCTCCAACCCAGGCTGCTGGAAGATTTGTGCATTTTTGCACCACTGTCTCTGGGAAATCTGATATATTGACTGCATTTCTCAAGACCACTATCGATGGAGCCCATAATGGGAGGGTTTGGGGCTGGCCAGAGGATGCCGAGTGTCTGAAGCCCAGGGCTGATGCTTTATTGATCCTGGAAGTTGGGACAGCATCTCTTGGTGTGATTTAATAAATTCCCCTCTTCATTCCACATCAAGCTCTCCCCGAACTGCTTTTGCTTCTGTATTTATTCCATATCTTTCTTTCCAAGCAGTGGCAGTGAAGCCCCTCGTCTTCCCTCTGGAGCAGGAATCACCACATGGGCAGAGCAGGGCAGTAAAGGACTCAGAAAGCTGCTATTGCCTCACACGATGCCCCTGCTGCCTCTGCACTCAGGTCGGGGTGCACTGCTACTCACAAATCCCTGGGCTTGGGCACAAATTCTTCTGGTTTCAATGGAGAGGAGATGAATTTATCTTCCCTGATCCCCCTTATATTCACCCACTCCATGGTCCAGGCTCAGCCTGTCCTGCTCTGCTCATGGGGCCAGGGAGGGTCATGCTGCTAAACCATTTCCTCCCGTGATGCCCCTAAATATCCAGGCTTCTTACAATCCAGCTGCCTGAGGAGGAGGTGGGAGGAGAGGTGTGGGAATGGTTGTCAACGGGTATCCTGCATTGTCTCCTGCTATGGAAAACCCTCCTCTTTGTGATTTTATGAATGCCAGCAAAGAATTTTTTTTCCTCCGCAAGGCTCTTTTTCTAAAGCTGTTTTTGAAGACTCCTTTTCCCCAGCGATGCAGGAGGTTTAAAAGTATAATTATACATTTTAAAAAAACCCACCATGCTATTTATAAATTATTCTATACGCTCCCAACAAAGCAAGTGCCAGACTGCACTGGCGGAATGCCCACTCCGGCTTCTCCTTGCTTGCTTTAAAAATGCAAATAACATTGCTTCTATGATT
Source organism: Platyrinchus mystaceus (assembly GCA_035041135.1). NCBI lineage: Eukaryota > Metazoa > Chordata > Aves > Passeriformes > Tyrannidae > Platyrinchus > Platyrinchus mystaceus. The sequence continues at coordinate 29,589,785 of JAWWLV010000005.1, read as the reverse complement.
TTTTTTCTTAACCACAACAGCACGAGGGGAAAATCACAATGCAAACTCTTTCCTGGAAAAGAGAGAGATGAGGAAAATGTGGAAGCCTGGTGCAAATGAGGTATGGGGAGTGGGATCCAGACCTAAGGTTTGGGGACTGAGATGCAGACTCAAAGCATGGAGAACCAGCATCCAGACCTGAGGCACTGGGACTGGGATCCAGACCCAAGACCAGGGTCAGTTGGAATCTCCATCCCTCCTTGGCATAGCCTGCATTCTCCCTGCCTGCCCTCCACCCCGCCATGGTCAGAAGGCAGCAGAGTCTGGCAGTGGTGGCCTTTTCTCTTTCATTTAAGGCTTCTCCTGCCCTCTCTCCCTTCCTGCCTTCCTCCCCCAAGCCTGGAAGTGCAGAGCCGAAGGTTTTGAAACCTTTGAAGGAGTCGGAAAGCTCAGAGTCCCAGCAGAGCAGTGGAATACTATGATGCTAAGTGTGGTCCCAAAGGGTGTCTGATAACGGGAGGCAGTGATTTGCCAATCAGATATTTAAATGGAGCTGTTGCTACAGGGCAACGGCAGTAAGAAGGAGCCCAGCCTCTGATCTGCCTGCCCTGCTATTGTCTTTTTTTTTTTAATATCAATAAATAACATTTATAAGAGTATAAGATAAATAAAGGGAAGGGGGGATGGTTATTTTCCATCACGCAAGTTGTCGTATTAGAAGATACTCGCTTGTTATACGTCTCGGAACATATTTCAGGCAAGGCATCCAGCAAACAATAAAGGGAATATTTCTTTCTTAATCCCTTTTCCTCCCCCACGCTACACGTTATCTCTGGAAGCCCCACAGCGTTCAAAGGGTCGGGTCCGCAAAGTCCCGGCTCCCGTTGGAGCTGGTGCCTCGGATGGTGGCGGGGGTAGGCTCAGCCCCCGGGCGATGCTATCGGGCACACGCCTGCCAAGGTGATGCATTCAAAAGCTGGTGACCTGAGAAATGTAAGTCAAGCTGTGACATCCCGGCTGGCTCGTGCCGAGCTCAGCGCCGGGCAGGCTGCTGAGTGTGGAGTTTCCGATGAAGGGCACTAATGCTCTGCTCGTTAAAGGGTTTGCTGCAAACATAATTAAGAGATGGTATCAGCGAGCGCTGCTGTCGCTGTTGCTGCCGGGGAATCTCAGCCCTCGCAAATCACAGGTCCCAGGTCTGTGACAGGACCCCCATAAATCTCCTCAGCAAACGAGCTCTGTGGGTGTCAGTGGGAGCGATGCTCCAGCAGCTGCTGCGGTGGCAGAGAGGGATGTTGTGGTGACCATGGGCCATATCTGGGATGGGATTGGCCCTGTGAGGATGGGAAAAAGCTGAAAACTGCCACCTGAAGTTGTGCCAGAGTTTGGGAAGCTTGAAGGAAACCAAAAGCAATCCCAAATGCAGCAAGTTTACAATATCTGGGAATTGGGGAGGGGCCGGATTAGGGCCGCTGAGAATCCTGAGCAGCAGCTTCACTCTGAATTACTCCAGTTTGGTCTCTCACTCCATAACACAGTGGGTACTGAACCTACCAGCCTTCAGGGGTGTCTGTATTCCAGGGCAGCTGTGCTCCAGTGCAGGTGGGTTTGCTCCAAGAGCTGCCCTGTGTTCCCCGCTCTCCCTCATGCAGCCACAGTGTGCACCAGAAAGGCTGTGGAGATCATGCAGTCTTTGGAGAATTTTCCTTTTTTCCCTCTCCTTTCTTTTCCCTTTCTCTTTTTTCTTTGCACTATCTTCTCTTTCTTTCCCTTTTCCCCCAGCCTTTAGTGTCCTGTCATCCCAATTTCCTTCCTCCCTCAATTCTTACTCATCTTTCTTGCATTTTCTCCTACTCTTTCCCCATCTCTATCCCTGCTGTCTGTCTTTCCCCATCCCCTCACCTCTTTTCCCCCATGCACACCACTCTCCCTGCCACACTTCTCCCTTTCCCAGCCATTTCCATTTCACCTCATCTCCATTCCCTCTACATCTCCATCCCATCCCATTCTCATCCCCATTCCCCTCTCATCCCATCCCCTTCCCATCTCCATTCCCCTCTCATCCCATCCCCTTCCCATCTCCATCCTTTTCCCATACAATTCCCATCCTCATCCCATTCCATTCTCACCCCATCTTACTCCCATCCCATCATATTCCTGTCTCATCACATCCAATTCCCTTCCCCATCCTATCCCATCTCCATCTCCTCCCATCCCTATCCCCTCCCATTTCCTTTCCCATCCCCTTCATATCCTATCTCATTCCTATTCTCATTTTCATCCCCATCCCCATTTCCATCCCCTTCCCATCTTATCTCATCCCCATTCTCATCCCCATTCCCATGTCCACGCACATTCCCATCCCCATTTCCCTCCCATTCCCATCCC
>JAWWLV010000005.1:29555835-29586982 GCA_035041135.1 Platyrinchus mystaceus | reverse complement strand
CCCCCCGCCCCCCACTACCGACGCCCGTTCGCAGCCAGGCGCCGCCGAGGCGGCTCTGCGGGCGCGGAGCGAGCGCGGCCCCGGCCCGCCGGCAGGATGAAGTTCGCCGAGCACCTCGCGGCGCACATCACCCCCGAGTGGCGGAAGCAGTACATCCAGTATGAGGTACGGCCCCGCTCCCGGCGAGGTGTGCGGGGACCAGCCCCGGCTCTCCCCGGGGCTCCCCGTTCCCGCGGCGGTGCGGGGCGGTCCTACCCCGGCCGGGGGTCCCCTGCCCTGGGGGGTGTGTAGGGACCGCTGCTGGTCCCCCGTGTCTCCGCGGTGCCCCCCGTGTGGTCTCCCCCGTGCTCCCCGTGCCGCGGCGGTGCGGGGCGGTCCTGCCCCCGCTGGGACGGGGAAAAGGCAGCGCGTGTGTCCATCGCGGCGGCTCCGGCTCTCGGCACCCCTCGGGTGTCCGGTTAATTAATTAATTAATTAATTAGTCGGCGGCGGTAACCCTTCGGCGGGGGACAGAGGTCGGGGCACACGCGCGGTGCGGTGCCCGGCCCCGCGCACCCCCCGCAGCCCTGGCCGTGCTTCAGCACCACCCGCGGTTCTCGGCCCCGGCGGCGCAGGAACGGTGACTTTGAGAGGCTCCCGGCCTCCCAAGGGCGATCCCGCCGGGATGGGCAGATCCCAGCGCTCTCCCAGCCCTCCCGGGGGCCACAGGTATCCCTGCTGACTCCCTTGAGCGACCCAAAACAGGGCACCAGAACCCCGTCAACTCCCCGGAGCCACCAAAAGCGAGGCACCAAACCACCACCAACTCGCCTGAGCGACCCAAAACAGAGCACCAAACGCCCATCAACAACCCTAAGCCGAAAACAGGGCGCCAAACCCCCGTCAACTGCCCTGAGCCACCCAGAACGGGGCACCAAACCCCCATCAAGTCCTGTGTTATCATTTTTAAATGAGGCTTTGCATCTCGCTGTTGCACACTCGAATTGGGGCATTTATGGGCACTGTTTACACCAAGTTCTGCTGCATTAATCGTGAATTATTTGCAGAGTACAGCGTTTCAGGCTTTATCGCACCAACCTGCTAAAGGTTATGCTGATTGCTTCGTTTCAGATTTATCACACCGGTGCTTGACTTGGGTTTAACTAGACGAAGCTGGAGGTGGTTATTTGTAGTAAAACCATTTCCTATTTCAGTGATAGCAGTAGAAGTGGCAGGTGCTGGCAATGCTGGTCTCTTCCACGAGCAATAATTAAATCTAGACAACGGAAAGCTGATTATAGGACAGCCGTGATCAGCAAAACTTCTTGACTGACTGACTCAGTTAAAACCACGCAACATTTGTTATTGTTTGAAGGCCTGCATTTTCTCCCTAGGATTGTAATAGCAATTTATTTATCCTATCCCTTTTAATCTGTCTGCATTTGTGAGGAAAACCACATTTCTCTTAGCTTGCTTTGTTCTAATGTTGAGCTTGAAAAGTTTACATTTGCCCTTTTCACTCTTCCTTTGTTTTCCTTTACCTGACTGCAGAGGAACAGATGTTTAAATAAAAACTGCAGTTGAAATTGACTTTACAGCAATATTCTGATCTCTTTGAATTATGTGGAGAACTAGATGGCCAAATAATGCATCAGTCTTTGATGAGGAGGAAAGCCATTGTCTTGATAAAATGAAGGACCAGCTTAGCTCTGCGTCGTGTCTCTGATGGGTTATCCCTGTGAGAGTTGTCTTCTGTTCCTGGAAACAGAAAACTTGGATATCTTACTAAGAGAAGGTTTGGAGGGGAAAACAAGGGAAGGCAAGGGGGAAATAGAAGGGCAGAAGATCTGGTGGCATGCTGAACAGACAGATGTGGAGAGGGGGTAAGGAGACCCAGTAAACTACGACACCTTGATTAATGTGTGAACAACTCTGCTGCTCATTAGCTGCTCTTTTCATTATAGGAGGTTAATTTTCAGCTGTTTTAACTAGGGCAGTATTATTATGTCATTCTCCCTTCTCTCATCCCGGTTTAAAATGTAGATTTCAATAAAAAATTCCCTCAAGTTGTTACTCTTTTTAATCTTAAGTAATCTCCTCCTTGGACAGACAGCTTAATGTAGAGTGAACAAAAACAAAAACCTCACCCTCCTTTTTAGTAATAACTTTCAAACTCTTTGTTTGCCTTGTTGGAGCTGGCTGGATGTGAGTCAGCCTCCTGCTCATGCATATTACAGTGATGGAATTATTTATTATTCAGTGACTGGTGGTCGTGTGGGTGTAGTGTGTAAAAGCCCAGTGATACCTCAGTTTACTTGCTGATTATACCTGAGGCAAAAAGCCCTCCTTTGTCCAGAAAAATTCCAAGTTGTTGATGAGCAAATGTGAGGTTAAACACTGCTTGTGTTACTTGTGTGCAGTATTGCTTACAGAATGCATCATAGTAACACAGTAGTAAATTATTTGTCTATTTAGTAGCATTATAATGTTTCTTCATCTGACAATTTGTATATTTTCCTTCTTAATTAACACACTAATCACTGTTTCAGAGTGAGAGATTTTCTTGGGTAGGCTTTTAACTCTGAAAAGATTGTTCCTGTTTCCAGGGATTTCCCATGTCAAATTCAGAATCACAGAATCATTGAATGGTTTGGGTTGGAAGGGACCTTAAAGATCACCTCATTCCAACCCCTCTGCCATGGGCAGGGACACCTTCCACTATCCCGGGTTGCTCCAAGCCCCATTCAGCTCGGCCTTGAACACTTCCAGGGATGGGGCAGCCACAGCTTCTCTGGGCAACCTGTGCCAGGGCCTCACCACCCTCACAGGGAAGAATTTTTTCCTAATAGCTAATCTAAACCTCCTCTCAGTTTGAAGCCATTCCCCCTTGAAAGGACTGAAAGATGATCTAGAAACTGCTTTCTTCGAGTCGTTCTGTATCATAAAACAAGATGTCCTCATCTTGTTTTTTCCACTCTGATATTTGTAGCTATTTCCATTGGAGGGCAGGTGACTTGTGCAGTCAGAGAGCCTCAGAGCATGGCAGGACCCAGGTAACTTGTGAGACCCTTTGATGGGATGCATGGCGAACCTGCCTGCAGGGAGCTTTGCCAGTCAGACCTGGAGAGGGGTGTGATCTCTGGCTGATAATGTCAGGAAGAAGAATGAGATTTGTGCCTTTAATACTTAAAAAGGTAGCTTCACTTTCAGATCGTCTGTAGGGGTTGATAGTCCTCAGAGTTCTTACCATTAACGTGATCTTTCCATCCAAAAATCTGTTTAAGTATTGTAGATGTGCCTGTAGGAAGTACGGAAGTTGCCCAGGCTTAGGGCAAGTACTTGGTCAGGGGAAGAGCTTTAGAGAGAGAAAAATCCATTAATTTTCTTAAATTAAGAAATGTCTTAATTTAAATTAAATTAAGACATTTAATTTAAGTTAAATTAATTTCTTAATTAAACAGGCAAAAAGAAGATATATTTTGCTAGGTGTGGCTTAGATTCTTATCTAGTGACCATTACTGTACATCTGCTTTTTGGGAGAGAGCACTTGGCTTACAGAAAAGAAGAAAAATGACAATGAATGCTGTTCTGTTTCATTCAGCATTTCCCAAAGACATTTACCATGACTGAGTCAATGTTAACATGGAGCTTTACCCAAACCTTGATTGACTTGATTTGACTTTCCAGGGAAAAGGTTTGCTCACCTTGTTTTAGGGGATCTGGCAGAGTTTTTTCTCCTGTGAAGTGAGTAGCCTTTTCCTAGTGAGTTATCGCTGTGGCATGCGTTGCTTCAGTGCACTTCTTGCCTTAAAACCTAAAGTTTTGGACTGTTCATTTACTCTTTTGTTCCTTTGGTGCAAACAAAAAACCATGAAAACAAACAAAATCCCATCTTTTTGTGTCAGACAACAGGATTCTCATTTCCCTGTAGTCAGTACTGAAGAGATTCAGGCGACTCTTAGATGAATTTCAGCTGATGGTTTTTTGCTGAGAATGTGCTTTGCTGCATTTAATGTTCATTTTTTGATGCAGTGAATATGTTGGGTTGTTAGTCTTCTGTTTATCCAAAAACCCTGCTGATCTCCTTTGCTCTCATGTCCATCCTTGGAGTGCTTTTAGAAGGAGAACGTTGCTCCGTCTGTTCAGACTTCTAAACGTAAGTGTACGTCTGCACGTCCAGCTGATGGAACTCACTGGAGTTGTACTGTTGCCAGATGGCTGTTTTGTTGCAGTTCATCTGGCCTGAATTTTTTTATCTATCTGCAGAAGCCTGGTGATATTTTTATAGAAAAAGTGCCTAGCACCTTTGAAATCACAGCAGCTGGGGAAGGAGGACAATCAGAACAGTTATTACAGGTGCAGAGTTCATGGGAGAGATGGGCAAAGGTGTGAGCAGATGACCTCCTTTCCCTTTTAGGGAGACCCCAGGTTTTTAAGTCCTCTTGCTGTTGGAGAAGAGAAACAGGCTGCTGAGTTTTAGACATGTCTCTGAGACACAACCTGCAGCAGGAAGTAGGTGGGGAAAAGGAAGCTGATAGCTGAGGTTGCCTGCTTGCCTTCAGAGTCTCTCTTCCAGAAACAGGCTTTCAGTTTTTGGGAAGTAGCCAATTCTGCTGTCAAACTCAGCTTCATGATAGGCAGTTCACACCCAGGCTTGCCACCTCCTGACACAAATCTGTTGTGCTATTTCACTATTTGTCCTTCGGGCTGTTAGCGGATGAGCTTAGAAGAGGTTTGAAAGACTCCTTTAAAACAGCAGGTTTTTTGAGTGTTTTAAGGTTTTTGTCCTTGAATTTGTTCACTCTTAAGGTTTGATAGTTGCATTTTTAAGTGTTTTCTTTCTGCTTTTTTGGGGTTTTTTTTGTTCTCTCATATCTATTTACACAAGTTCACTGTGGGTGCAAAGTTGCACTGGCACAATTTAAAGCTCAGAGATAATAATAACCTGTTTTGTTTAGTTTGAGGGCAGAACAGGTAATTCTTAAACGCTTGAAGTTGACAGTGATGGATAACTTTTGTAAACAATCAGTTCTAAAATTCTGTAATCTAGAGGACTAAATACTTTAGGTGTGAGGGAGCCTTTCACTTTCAGGTTATTGGTTTACTTATATAGGTCAGGAAAGCAGTAACAAAATCTGCTGCCCTGCAGCTGCCAGATTGTAATATGTCAGTCTGCATGGGGAGAGGTCTGTGGCACGACTGACACCTTCAGCTTTCAAGACTGCTTAGTGCAGGACCATCAGTGTTGTCCTTTTTAATTTATTTTTTTTTAAATGACTGATAAAACCAGAAAGAGGAATTACATTGAGTTTACCTCTGGGTGGGTTAAGAGATGGAAGTAGTTACTACAGTGACTTTCAATTTGCTGTCTCTCCTGGTGTGTTTATCCTTTGCCGTGGGGTTGTGGTTCATGGAAAAAGTTACAGGTGGGTGAGGATGACGAGTGGGGTGGAAAAGGAGGAAGAGTTTTTGACCACTTGATGTGCAGAGACAGATCATGTGCTGCTGAGCAGTGAGTCATGGGGGAAAGGGACTGAAGAGGCCAGTTGTTCCTGAGGAATTTTAGGAAAGCACCGAGGGTAGAGGAGAGCTGTGCCACTGGAATGAGGATCATTCAGCAGCGGCTCAGTTGGGAAAACAATTATGCAAGTGACCTTTGTTGAGACCTCTGTGGACTCAGGAGCCAGACCTTTGAGAGAGGCCAGAACTGCCGGTGTAACCAGCCACCTTGGATATCTTGTGATAAACAGACGTGTCCTTTAGACCTTGTATTTGCTTAACAGGATTGTAACCACCGTGTTACAACAGTGCTCAGTTTCCAGCTGCTGAGCTTGTGGTTTTTGCCTTGAGGGTATTGAAATATTTGTCATTTAGGCTGGGAGGTTGTGACCTGGGGGACTATGACATGCAAGATGGTAAATGCAGAGGTGCAGGATTATAGAAGTATGGGATATGTTGGGAACCAGGCAGAAGAGACAGGAACTAAGATGACCTGAATGAATTTTGTGTGTTAGATTTCTGTGGGCTCAGAAGTGAGGGAATAAGATCTAGTTTTTACAGTGGTGGAGAGTAGTCAAATGCACTACGTGCATCAAGATATGAGGTGTGTGTAAACAAATCACTTTTCAGTAGGAATGGGTCCTTCCTGGTGGCTTCTAGTTCCAAAATTATGGCTCAAGTTATTTGTAGAGTCCTAGAATGGTTTGGGTTGGAAGGGACCTTAAAGACCATCTCATTCCAACCCCCTGCCATTGGCAGGGACACCTTCCACTATCCCAGTTTGTTCCAAGCTCTGTCCAAACTGGCCTTGAACACTTGCAGGGATGGGGCAGTCAGAGATTGTCTGGGCAACCTGTGCCAGGGCCTCCCCACCCTCACAGTAAAGAATTTTTTCCTAATATCTGCCCTCTGTCAGTTTGAATCCATTGCCCCCCTTATTCTGTCACTCCATGCCCCTGTCCAAAGTCCCTCTCCAGCTCTTTTCAAGCCCCCTTAGGCACTGGAAGGGTTCAAGGGTCTTCCTGGAGCCTTCTCTTCTCCAGACAGAACACCCTCAGCCCTCCCAGCCTGTCTCCAGAGCAGAGGTACTCCAGCCCTCTGATCATCACTGTGACCCTCTCTTGGAATTCCTTCATTCCTTCACCCACTGATCTGAATTCACTTTCTTTGATGTGAGTGAGCAAATCTTTAATCTATGACTGGAATAATAGCAGCACCTTAACAACTGTCTGAAAAGAGCAATTCTGAAAAGGAGCTGCAAGTGGTTGAGGTCTCTGATGTGGTTCCTTCCTGTCTCCTGGCTCTGGCAATGGAAGGAGTTACTGCCAGGGATGCTCTGTGTTTAGCTGTAGGACCCCCTTGTCTCCTGGACCTGCTGCTGCACTGCTCATCTCTCACACCATCAGTCTGACTGTGGGTCAGTGGTTCTTCTGTGGTCCCTGGGAGGCAGCTCGTGGTGCCTCCAGAACCTGAACACCTGGTTAATAATTCTGGCTGGTGTTAATGTTGTCCTTCAGACCCCACCTTGGGAGAAGGCCGTCACCCTTGGTTCCCTAATCTCCTCCGTCATGTTGTCTTGAGCTTTTAGAATGTATGTGTGTTTCTGTGCTCCTATATAACAGGGGTAAGAAGTCCCTGAGGCTGCTTTTCCTCCATTTGCCTTGACAAACTCCTTCGTGTCACGCAACTCTTCAGGTTTTGTTGTTATTCCTTTGTGGTTTTTTTTAATGTAAAGCCTTTAACATCCTACCAACTGGGAAACATTTTTCCAAAGGAAGTCGTTGAAAGGTACAGTTGGAATAAATTTTATAGATTAGTAAGATAACAGGCTTTAGACAAAGCAGTCAGTAAACACGAACCTGTTTCGTTTGTGAACAGAAATGAGCGTGAGAGTGTTGACATCACGTACCAAAGCTTTCTGTGCCAGTCTGGAGGATAAAAGGGCTTTAATTGCTTTTGTTTTCAAACATTTGTATCAAAACAATGTAATTTTTCTTTCCTTTTTAATACTAACTCTATTCCTTGTTCTCTCCCTCTCCCTTGCAGGCTTTGAAAGAGATGCTATATGCAGCTGTGGACCAGGCCCCTTCTATAGAAGGTAAGCAAATTGTAACCTAGAGTTGTGTTTTTCTTGGCATTGGGCTCTGGACACGTAGCCCTGCTACTTTTCTGTCCTCAGTCCTCCTAAATTGGTAAACTTCATATAGTGATGGGCAAATGCCTGGCCTTTCACAGCCTGCATGCTATTTTTGATTGTTAGAACTCTTTGTCCTCTATCATTGGGACAATAAATGTCTTTGTATAGTTTTGGACTTCAACAGCTTGATTCCTCTTGCTTATAAGGGCATTCAGTGGTGGAAGTACTTTCTCCATGGCTTGAGAATAGACCTTTGTTTTCCTGTGACAACCAGCCACTCTGGGAGATAGCTGTGCTAGAGACACACTGGGTCCTGGTTTGTTGCTGGTGATTTGAACTGGAAGGGTCTCATCCTTTCGTTGTGTGTCCTCCCTGAATGCTGTGCTGCCTCTCGTATGTGGACATGAGTATATCTTCTTGTTTGCATGTCTTTATTGCCACTGACTTACCTAGATTATTTTAGTACAGTGATTGGTTTTAAGCTCACTGCATTTTGAATACTGTGTTGAATTAAGGGACGATCTGTGCAAAATTAGAGCCCTGTACTTTCTGTCTCTTTCTTCCTTTTCTTGTCTTTCAAGTACTGAAGAGTTTTTTGCCTCTGTTGCTTCTCTCCTTACTTTCTTGACCTTCCTGTGGATTTACAACTGTTTTATAACCTCCTCACCTTTATTATTTTCACTTTGAGTGCAGTGGTAATTTTACTAATCTCTAAATGTGGCTCTGGGCTTCTTGCATATTTATAGAGCAGAAGAACAACTGCTGCTCAGGGTGTAGTCAGTTGTCTAACATGAATAATGCTGGTCACTCTTCAATTTGCTTGTTAACTATTTTCCTTATGTTGATTAGAACTGGAAAATGAGGTGTGACAGTTAAAATAATGTGGATTTTTTTTTTAAATTAAACTCTACCTGCTCTTTGATTAGAATTTTAAAACAAAAGCTGCAAGAGTTAATAGACTAAGAGGGTGTGTGTGGGATGGAACAGTCTGTCTTCAGAGTTGAAATCCAAGCTGAAAACTTCATAGAAGCAATGCTAAGACAGCTATAATCTTTAGTTTTAACCTGACACTTAGTTGCTCACTCACCTCACCCTGATAATTTTGTTAAAACACTCACGCTTTTCTCTAAAGTGCAGGACCTAGAACAACTTTTTTAAAGGTTATAGTCCTAGAATCCAAAATACATGTGTTATCTTTGGAAAACTTGCCAGCAGTACACTGGTGAAAGAGCAAAATCTCACTTTATTATTTTGAGGGGCAAAATTGCCTAAAAATCACCCACAAATCTTTCCAACAACATAAACCGGATTTTTGAACTCCGAAGTGTTTTGTGTAGACCAAACTCACTATGTTAACTTTTAAAGACAACTTACTGATTTTATTGAAAATCCGGCATTATTTGTGTGGAAGATCGGAGCAATTACAAGACTTTTTTTTTTTTCTCTCTCTTCTGTTATAAACCAATAAATTGGTTTATTATTGACAATGTGAGCAAATGGTGTCTGTGCTAATAAAGTTTTGTAGTCTAATGTTGGAATGTGACTTACTGGGTTTTGCTTGGGGATACCTAGGATTTCAAGGTGGGCTTGAATTGATAAAGGGTTATAATTCAGCATTTTGCTTTTATTATTTTCAGTGCTTGTGTTATAGTGATGTTCTCTAATGTGCTGTTACATTTGGGTGTAAACATATTTGGCAAAGCAAGAGAATGTGAAGAGTAAAATGGTAGAATATTATATTTATGCTTTTTTTAGCGCTGTAAGAATTTTAACTTGTGCTTCTTCCTCCTTTAAAAACCTTAACAAAAGGAAAGCAATGACTTAAGACAGTTTTCATCAGGAGAACAGTGTTCTGTTCATTTTTTGGGGGGAATTCGGTCTTTTCTTCTGTATTGTAGAGAACAAAATAATCCAAACTTTTTTGAACCACTTGTGTTTAACTCTGTCTGCCTGACCTGCCCTTATGTGCAAAGCAGTTATACTAATTCCTTCACCTTTTGTGTTGGAAATGGATCAAGACCATTTCTCCATCCTTGTGCTTACATCCTTCTCCTTTAAGCCCGTCTGCCTTTGTTTATAGAAGCTTTAGGCCAGGTTTAGTGTGTGACTGCCCACAAACTGTGCCCAAAACACAGCATAAGCCCCTGTCAGAGGAGAGGGAGCAAGTCCTTGAACTTTGGGAGGGAATATAGCAGCTATTGTCAGGGGCTGCTGTTGGCCTGCGTGTTTTCAGATTAATATGGATTTTGCAATGGATACTTCTGTGTTATTTTGAGCTTAGCACAGAAAGTAGAGGGCTGTTCTACCACCAGCTTCCCAGTGTGAGCCTGATGTAATCTCATTTTAGACTGGTCTAACTAAAATCCATTTTCTAATTGATCTAGTTGATCACAGGCATGCTGCAGACCTGCATAGTTGGCTTTGATTTACCTTGCATGAGTTGTAAAGCTAATCTTAATATAATGAGCTGTGAAGAAGAGGGAGTTTTTGTATAGCAAAGCTGAGGCTATTCCTGGTTCTTATTCTGCTCAGCTGGATGTGTAATATGGGACTTGTGAATGAATTTCTTAGATTTCTGCTGCAGGCAGCCAGTAAAATTTGTGTACATACATAAATGCTTTGTATGGCTTAGAAGTATGCTGAAACTATTTTGGAAACTCTTTAAAACAACAACAAAAGAAGTGCTACCCAACCAAGGTATGTTGTAAGTAATAGGCAAGGCAGGTAATAGGTGAACCATCCATCATGAATAGCTTTCATTTGGTTTGTATTTAGGAATCTCCTGTTTGTGTTTGGGGAAACAAAGCTAACTTCAGAATGGCTCTTATGCTCCACAAGTCATGGTCCTTGTGCTACCTTAGTGGGCAAAGTGCTGCTGGGAAGAGGATCTTGGCTCTAAACTGTGCAATTTATTATGCACTTGTATGGTGACCCTTCTCATTGTGCTACATGGAATCCTCCTTATGTCCATCTGCTTTTCCCTACATTCAGCTGATAAACAGACTGTGATGTGAACAAAAACCTTGCAGATGTGGATAAGCAAAACCTACCAAGGCTGTATGATAGGAGGAGGTTGTTTGTAGCTGCCCCCTGACACTATTGCAGGGTGCTGTGGCTCCCTGTGTTTCACCAGTTATTCCAGACTGTAACATGCCTTTATTGGCAGTTCCTTCCTGTACACATAGATTTCTTTAATCTGTTTAAAGATACATTTTTTCCCCATCTGTCTACTTTGTAATGACAGTATTTATATGCCAGTCTTACTCCTCCAGATGCTCATCATCTTTTTACAAGGCATTCCCCTGATGAAACCTGCACCATCCTTCCACCTGAGCAACATCTGTACCAAATTAGCGTTTAGTCTGTTAATTCAATCCCATACACATCACTGCAAAAAGTATCAAATGAAGCTCGATTCCCAGCTGTAGGATGAGACTTGCTTGGATTTCTGGAGAGTTCTTTGAAGCGTGTTTGCTTTGTTAGCTGTTTGTTATGCGCTGTTTACTGTTTCTGGATCAATCAGGATGAATTGATGCTGCTTCCAGGATGTTATTCACGCCTCCTGAGTCCTCATGGCACGGCAGGAAGGGCCTGCATGCAAGTGTGCCAGGTACCCTTTCCTTGACCCTGAGATACCTTTAAGAGGAATCTGTGACAATTTAGAGGCAAAAACCCAGCACAGCTCTGTTTTCCTCCGAGCCAGAATATGCAGTATTGCAAAAGGGTGAAATACTGACCTCTCTGGGAGTGTGTTGATTTTTCTTGTTGGGGTTTTTTTTTGCATTCCTTGCCCTCCCACTGCTTCCTGTCCCACTTGCAACCTAGGCAAAAGAGGTTACTGGACCACTCTTGCTCGGAGTCCTCCCGATTATTCCACTTGGTGAGCAGATGTGTCGGCATCTCCCCAAGCTCCTTACGGTGCAGCTCTTCTCAGCTGCAGCGGAGATGAAAGTGCGGCTCTAAATTATTCATTCCGGTTATCTGCTTGAATGGACAGGGTCCACTCTAAATATTATTTCTTAGAATATTTGCCTTTCAGATACTGAAATTTAACCTCCTGTTAATAGTTGCGTAAACAAATGTTGTTGTTGTAATATCAGGTGGTACAAGAGCGTTCTGTTGTATCCTCTTATTATAGGGATTACTTATTCCACTTAACCCCAATCCTGAATTCCAGTGGCACCTTTTAAATGAGTATCACACTGGTTGTGTGGGGGTGGAACTGTGTAACAGTTGTAGGGTTGGGGAGTACAGGTGCTTTAGGGTAGAATTCAAACCCAAATGTAAGAGGTGATGTTAAAATAATATTTGATTGGTAAGGCAAAAGCTTTGGTGGTAATGGAGATCCTCTGCTGGTATGTGTAATCTGTGTGGTTACCTATTTACTTGTGATGGATTACAAAAGCAAGAGGTGCAAGTTTGGGACATCCTGAGAGTGCCAGCACTGGCAGCATGTCCTGTGTGATTCCACCCGTTTCTGCTTTCATTTGTTATGCACTTGCCATGTTAACTGGCAGCTACAAATCTCTAGTTTGGATTTATTTGTGTCACTGAATAAATAAAATAGGATTCTTTAGGGTGATAAATAATCTTGGTGAATAGGAGGGTGTGGGAAATCACATTTTTTTTCCAGAGGAAGTTATGACCCTGACAGTTTTTGTTATACACAGACATGCTTTGTGGGGTTGATCAAAGGCTTATGGTTTGTCTGTGTATATGCACATCTTCTTTTTATTTCAAAATAAACATTTATTTCCAATTGCACAATCTTACTGTGTAGGGGGGTTGAGGTTTTGTTTACATGGGAATGCTTAAGGCTTAAAGGAGTCTTCAAAGGAACTGCTGCACATGAGGAAGCAGCCACAAGCAGATTAATGCTTTATTTCACAGTGGTTTTGTACACCCATAAAGGGCACGGGGGTTGGTGTCCTACACCCCAGATGCTGTGCAGGCTGTAATTCAGTCGGGAGGCCTCTGTAACTAGTTTGTAAACTCAAAAAAAAAAAAATTGTATAATCCCATGACAATCCTCTTCTCAATCAGAGACCTGATGCCAGGTATTGGATTAGCTGTAGAAAAAGAGGTTATTGGGCTTGTGGAAAACATTAACTTCCAGAGAGTGCAGACAGTGGACAGGAGGAGAAGTTGGCTGAGTACCAGCATTTAGAGAAGGAGATGATGTCTGGTTTCTCTTCGCCTGGGGCAAGAAAATTTGCAAGGTAAAGAGTGCATATGGTTGGAGTAGGGTGCAGAGTAGTGTGAGAGAACAGCTGGATGTTCACTAAAATATTTGGAGCACAGATGCCTGTATGAAAATGTGATGTGCTGTGTGTTCATGTAAAAGTCATTTTGCTGTCCAAAGCAGCAGTTCAGTGCTCTCAGCAAGTCAGCAGAGAGACTGACTGGAGTGTGCTTTGTACCACCCCAGGCCACTTTTTGTGCCCTCAGAGTAGCGCAGACCCACCTATGTGGTTGGTACAGTACCTTCCTCGAAGGCATTGAGCACTACGTGACTGAATTCTACTTAATCAGTAATTAGTGTAACGTGGATGTGAAATAGAGGTCAGGGTAGGTACAGAGCTGGAGTCACAGAATAGAATCACAGAATGGTTTGGGTTGGAAGGGGCCTTTAAAGGTCATCTAGTGCAACCCCCCTGCCCTGGGCAGGGACACCTTCCACTATCCCAGGTTGCTCTAAGTCCCTGTCCAACCTGGCCTTGGACACTTGCAGGGATGGGGCAGCCACAGCTTCTCTGAGCAACCTGTGCCAGGACCTCACCATCCTCATTGTAAAAAACCTTCTTCCTTATATCTAATCTAAATCAGTCCTCTTTCAGTTTAAATCCATTACCTCTTGTTCTAACACAATAGGCCCTGCACAGAGTGATGAGTGCTGATTGGGAGTAACTTGTTGATCGTGGGGACAACTGGCCAATACAAGTTTTGATGTTATTACTGTCCCGTAGACCACAGTTTCTCAGGTTGTGGCCTAAGAGTACATTCAGGAACTGGTGTGCTCAGGGTCCTGGCTTGCCTATGGGTGCTGGTTTCTGTGGGCTCCAATTTCATGTATTTTTTTTGGGGGGGGTTTGTGGCTGTGAACCCTTTCAGTTCTTAAAAACGACTTGCTCCAGAAGGTCTGTGGGAGAATACCCCTGGAGCCAACGGGAGCTTCTCTAGGGGTGGAGTGGGGCCATGCAGGGTTACCAAGATGGTTGTGGGGGTAGGTGGTTTAGCAGGTTGATTTGGGTAGATCACTGTTTCTTTCTGAAGGAAGCTTGTGATTGTGGCCGGTGGGAATGCTGCACTTCCTCACCCTTTCAATTTGTCCCATGGCCAGCTTGTGGCTGATCATCCACCACTTCATCTGTGTGCACATGCTGGGAAGCTCCTATTGCTGTTGAGCAAACCTTTTGCCTTTTCCTCTATCTTCTGGAGTGTTCTGGGTAACTTCCTCAGCAGCTCAAATTGCTTTAAGGCATTCACGTTGTGTGAAGAACTCGAGTCCTAAGGGTACCAGAGAGTACAGACTCAAGGCTTAGGAGTGGGCAGTTAATTGAATCAGAATCTCCTGAGTCGGAAGGGACCCACAAGGATCATCAGATTCCTGGCTCTGCACAGAACAGCCTCAAGAATTCACCGTGTGCCTGAGAGCATTGTCCAAATGCTTCTTGAACTCTGCCAGATTTGATGCTGTGACCACTGCCCTGAGGAACCTGTTCCAGTGCCCAAAAACTCTCTGGGCGAAGAACTTTTTCCTAATATCCAACCTAACCTCCACTGGCACAGCTTTATGCCATTCCCTTGGGTTCTATTGCTGGTCATCAGAGAGTAGAGATCAGTGCCTGCCCCTCTGATTCCTCTCTTGAGGAAGTGGTAGACTGTGATGAGTCAACTCTTCTCCAGGCTGAACAAACCAAGTGACCTCAGCCACTCCTCATATGGCTTCCCCTCTAGGCCCTCCACCATTGCTTTGTAATGTTGTCCTTTTTTTTCTTGACTTCAGCATTCTTTGGTATTGAGTACTAAGAGCTGTTAAACCCGGGACGATCCAAGAGCTGGGTGTAGATCAGGAGGTGACGGTGGAAGCTGGACCTGGTAGTCAAGGCTGGCACATATGAAAGGTTTGCACCTAGAGGCAGGTTTTTGGCAAGTCTGCAAATCTACTCTGAAAGGGCTGCAGATGCTGATTCTTTAATGATGTGTGTAGGGTAACAGCGACATCAGAAGTGCTCAGCTGTGCCTTTCTGTTTTCTCTTTTCCTTCCTGCCTTTGCTTTCCCATACATTAAAATGCCAGTCTGTTGCCTTTTCAGGGGTTAGAGGAATTAACAGCACTTGTAATTTAACTGGAGTGTGCCAGGTCTCATGTTAATGGTCAAAACTTAAGGATTGGAAAGGAGAAGGCTGGCAAAGCTGGAAGATTGACAGCCAGCTGTGCCTTCATCAAAGCACTCCTGAGACAGCAGTGAGACATCAAACAGCACAGTGGCTGTAGACATGAAGAGCACTGCATGTGTATATATAAGAGGCCAGTATTTATTGCTTTGTTTCAAAAAAAACCCACCCTGCACTAGACATCTTAACAGCAAGATTTAGTGTGTGTGTCAGAGACAGCCTCTGGCTTTCCAGTCATTCTTCTGGCGCTGTGTTTGATATAGGGGATGTGAATTATTAGACAATTAAGATTTTTGGATGAGACTGGAGCTACTTGGTGAATAATGCAATATGAATTAAGTTTGATTGGTTTCTCTCTTAAAAAATGCATGCCGTGGGCAAGGGAATGAGCAGAGTGTCTCTGGAAGGGAATCTCATTCTTCTACATTGTAGCTGCTGGTGAGCTGCCTGAGGAAAACAGCCGACCTGCCAATGCCCAAGGAGTGGTGACATCTCTGTGGTGGAGGAGCAAAGGCTGTCCTGCCTCCTGGAGTGCTCCTTTAAGTTGTGTTCTCTTCATGTGCAGAGGCTGTTGCAGTAATGGTCTCTCAACATGAGGCGGTCCATCTTTTGAAGTAATTTTACAATTAACAACAATGTGGTGAAATGTGTCTTTTTCCTGATTTCTGAAATAAAAATGAAAGTTAGTTGCCTATTTCACTGGTGTTTTTTTTTTACAATGTATCTATAGCCTTGCAGCTTGACCCCTTTTAGTAAAAGTAAATAATTAATTAATATTAAAATATAATTGTGCTTTTTGTAAATACATAACATTTAATATTAGTTACACAATTGCTGCACAGTTACAGTGTCTTAGTTTTACAAAGCCGCACTTAAATGAGTTGAAAATATATATATTGTTTCATTTATTATGTGGCCATGTAGTTAATATATTTTAGATTGTTTTACGCTGCTTTTGTGGAGTGTGGTAACCTTTTTCCCCTGAATTACTACAGCCTAAATGTAAAAGTCTAATCCTATGGTTCAGTTCCTCTGTGAACTGAGAAGGGGAAAACCATGGAGAGGTATAAAGGATATTTCACTAATAAGTGGTATGACTCCTGTACCTAAAGGCAGTAGCACTGTGAGTCAGAGTTGTGTATGTCCAGCTAAAAATAACAAAGAAAACTGCATGAAAATGCACAAATTTACTTTTTAAAGTAGTTTTTGCTCTGGCCAAGATGATGATTGACATCACAGTGGGCACAGACACCACTGGGATGGTGCAAAGCTGGTTTGTAGGCACTGACTTTTCTTGCATTGTGTACTCAGCAGCTCGACTTCCCCTCTGCAAGGGGGAAGCCTTGTTTATCTCCTAGGAGATGGAAAACCAATTTCTACTTCTTGATGAGAAGCTGACAGGCTATTTGACTTAACAAGAGAGGCAATGCAGTGATTGGGAAGAGGGGAATTGCATGCCATAACATACCAATATAAATGCAATTTATTTTGCATGTGCTGTGTAGCCCCGGGCACACATTTTGGGGGGGTGTGAGAATTTCTTGCATGCTGGAATATGAGCTCTAAATAGAAAAAAGAGGAAAATTTGGCATCCAAACTGTGTTTATAACCCTGGTTTTGTTTTTACTGTAATTGCTTTGCATGCTTTTATAAATGCTCCTAATGTCTTTGTGGGGCAAAGTGCAGAGAGGCTGAGGAGATCAGCTTGGGTGAGCTGTTAACTCGGGATCTGTCTTGTCCCACAGTTGCAGACTTGTTCTGACATGTGGCCAAGGCTGATATTCTGGAATTGCCTTGCTGGGATCCCATTCCCACGCAGCTCTGCTGAGACAGAGACTTCAGTGCCAGCCTGTCTGGTTGTCAGTTATAGGGGAAAAATGGGCACTGTTGGTCTAAACCCCCATTTTTATTTTCATCCTCTCCTATTGTAGTTGATAATTTATATGAGCTGGTTAAATTCTGCATGTTTTTGGTTATTAATTTCTTCATGGTCTGTATGTCAGAGCACCAGCAGCATTGACCATGTTGTTGCTAACAGTGAACCCAGGTATGCTTTTTAGAGGCAAGTCCCTGATGGGCACAGCTGTAGGGAGTGAGTCACAGGCAAGGCAGTAAAATGAGGTAATAATGACCAGAATTGGCTGATGGACCTATAAGGTGAATTCTATAAATAGCTGAATGGAATTTGGCTTGTACTTCACTGTTTTGCTGTGATTTTGTCTTCCCTAATCAGAACTAGAAGTTAGAAAGCAGAGATAAATAATCTGAAAGCCTGATATAGCATTCCACGTAGTTCATAGTTTGTCTATGCCAAATGGTCCTTGAGCTCTGCAGCAGTCCAAGGCAAAAGTTTAATATCTTTCCTGCCAAGCTCTAAGAGAACAAACTTCCAAGAGAGCTTCCCAGAGAGGATGAAGGAAAGGGAAGAAATCAGGATACCTTTTGCTTGTCTGATGAAACTGGATTAAATCAATGCTCACAGGTGATAATTGTGTATACAGAGGTTGCATTTGTGGGTTTGAGGTGCTGTAGGTGATGCTGTTGACAAATGGCATTCATTTATGGTGTGGGATTAATTAATAAGACATCAATAAGACTTGTTTATTGAAACTTCAGGTTTCAGAGGATAAGTCAGTAAAATGTGGATTATGAATGAAATTTGGAGCAGTTGAAGGCAGAGAGGGTAGAGACGGGATGCTGAGCTTGTAGGGCTCGCCACACCTGATCAGCCCCATCTGCTGTGTTGATCCTGCTGTAAGGTGACTGCTGGTTCTGGTCAGCACTTCAGAACCTGCAAAAATACCCCGTGTATCAGGTGTGAGCTTCAGCAATATATCAGCAACGGGGAGCCTGCCACGGCTTTACTGCTGTTGTCTTCAGCAGATGTCGTGTCTGTGGTGAGGCCTTGGAAAGGAAAGGACCAGGAAGGACAGTGAAGGGAGAAGTGGAGGGTTCATCTGTGTGCAGCCAATCTGCCAGAGCTGGTCAGAGCTCGGCCCTGGTGCCCACAGCAGAGCTTGCCAGGCTGCTCCTGGTGCTTGGCTCACATTTCCTTGTACATGTGGACACTGTTCTCCCCCAGCTGGTGTCTTTGGCTCTGGTGTTAGCTGCACCCATGTCTTCTTAGACAGGAAGATTAGTTTGCTACTGTCAGGGCTTAACAGGACTTCGAACTAAAGGCTCCAAAAGTACTGACAGAAGAGCTTTCAAATCTTCCCCTCCTGTTTTAGAGATCCAAATGCAGCTCAGCTAGAATTGATCTGTACCAATTTCCCTTTCAGTTTCTTGTGCGTTCGGGCAGCTTCTACAGATTCAATTCTGGCTTTTGTTCCCAGTGGATGGAGCGGGGTTGATGTGGCTGGATGCTAATGTAGTGTTCTAGATGGAGCAGATGTGCACCCGCTCGCTTTCCGGCAAGGAGGAATCCAGCCCTGGAAGGTGCCTGAGCTGGGCTTGGACTTGCCTAAGCACAAATCTAACTAATGAATTAGTCATCAGGCAGGGAATTCATTTCCCCGGGGGCATGGAGAGTGAGGCTGGTACAGCCCAGCTGTCAGTCAGGAATTGCTGATGCAGAAACTCTGGCCAGCTGAGAAGGTTCCCCCCACTCTTGCTGATATATTCAGGCTCGGATGCCAAATCCTTTAGTTTGGTATTTCAGTAGTAACACGAGTCCTTCATAGGGTGTGTGCTTAAAGGCTTTGGTCTCTTTACCTAACCTACATAGATGTGTTAACTGGATATTTTGAATCTAAAGACCACAGACCGTAATTGTTGCAACTTTGCAGTGTTGTGAGGCAGTTCTATTGAATCCTTTTTATGTGGTCAGCAGGGTATGCCAGAGGGTTTTGCCATCTCCATCCATTTTGGGACTGATTTTGTGGTTATTGAGGTATATGGGTCACAGTGGGGCGAGTTTGGGAAGAGATGTTTCTGCTCCATCACCTTCTTATGACCTTGGCTGCAATTCTCGTTTTGTTTTGTTTTGTTTTTTTTCCTCTCTTGTTAGCATTCAACAGTAGCATGTGGCTCATGGTAGCTGGTCTCATGTGTGATAATTATTTTCTGAGAAGTTTGGAAGCTTTATCTATCAAGCAAGGAAGAGAAATTACAGCATTGTGTGCTCTTCTGTACATAATTAGTTCAATGTCTGTTTGAGATTTTCACTTGCCTGCACAGTTTTACTCTTTCAAAGGTTTGTGTTGTTATTCTTTTCCTGATTTATGCATTTCCCCAGCATAACTTCCACCTATGCTGATCCTTTGGAGAGTTGCTGTTATGGCTCTTAGCCAAACTCTCAATTTTTCTGTTACCTTTGCTGGACAAACACCACATGCAGTAGCAGATAAATGAGTGATTCTCTGCTGTAGTAAGGGGAAGTGGCACAAGAATTTCAAGGCTATGGTTGATACTGTGGACTTTTAAATTTTTTTTTTTTTTGCTTTAAATACTGAGTAACAATGCCAAAACCTTCCAAATTCTGGCTTCCAGTTTGCCTTAACTGTCTAATACCCAAAGGGCTTGGTTTTCATTAACTCCTATACTGAACTGTGCTGGAAGTGCAAAATTAAAATACTGCAGGGGGATTTATTCTGTGTATTGCAAGAAGATGGGATTTACATGAAACTGTTTAGCTTTGCACTCTTTTCTCTGAATATTCTGCAGTTACTTCAGCAAAATCATGTTGGAGTTTGAAAATAGTTTTTGGCAAAGTGTAGCCTGGAGAATGGAAGCGTTCAGCTTCTGGTGCTGTAATGTTGCTATATCATCCCTTTATACCAACTACAGGACATACACTTAAAATAATGTAAATCTAAGAAAAAAGAGAGAGAGGGGAGAAGAAGTTTAAAGATAGTGGTAAATACCACAACTTCCTTAAATTCTCTTGCAAATATCCATCAGACCTTGCAGTCCTCACGTGGTTCTGCTTTTGTGACATTTTTGAGCAGAAGTAAAGCCCAAACCTCTCAGAATACTATCTGATTTCAGTGCAGGTTTTCATCTTTCAGGAGTAGAGGAGTGGCTTGTAACTGTAATGTAAAGAGGTGGTATTATTTTAATTAATTGGGGTTTTTTTCAGATTAAAATATTTAGCTCTCATGCGTGGGAGAAAACGGCTGCTGTGTGTTCTCTTCCCGTTCTTGTGTTTACTTTTTCCAGCCCTTTGGCTAGGCTAAGGCAATACATCTTGTACTGTTTGAGAACACGTGTTGTCTCATTCTCTGTTTTTCAATTTTAAGTTTGTTTACAGAAATTAACAAAAATAAGGAAGTGCTTCATGTGCAGTGCTTCATTGCTTGAGTGTTGTGTGTGATCAGAGTGGACAACTTCTCTATTTAAAGTGTTGGATACAGATTTGGTTTGGGTCATCGCTCTGTATTTAACCTTACATTGATGGTATTTTTTAATACTTAGTCCTGCTTCTGTTTTCTTAGTTAGACCTCAGCTCTGCTGTGCCGGCAGCAAGTGCAGCTCCTTTGCACTTGGATTATGCAGCACTAATTCTTTCTGTTTTGCATAACATTTCTGTGATCTTCATTTGAAAGTTGATTTATCTAGATATTCAGTTTCCTGTGTTGGAGGGTGACAAGAGGTTATTCGAACTGAAAACAAAGGCTCAAGTGTCTCTTTGAAATCTAAACAAAGCAGGGAGTGTGCTGTCCAGAGCCAGTTCATTGTGTTTTATTCGGTGCTGGTTCCCAGTTGGGTTGCAAAGCCTGTGGCTGTTTCTGAGGAGAGGCAGGAGAGACCTTAAATTCATCTTCCGGGCTTTCCTTCAGTGCATGGGAGAAAAATTATCCGCTCAGATCCTAATAAAAAGTGGCCTATTTAATAAGCGTGCTGTACATCTATTTATTTACAAATATCTGTAATTAAGGAAGTGCTGCTTGGTGCTCACTTCCAGGCTGCGGAAGGCTGCAGGGATGTGAGGGACTGAGGCTGTGATGGCTCCGTGCATCCGTCTTTTTAAAACAAGCAGTTTTGCAGCTGATCAAAGCAGGAGGATTATGCTGCTGCTGCGGAATTAAACTGGTGAGGAGGGGATAAATGGCAGCTCTGAAACAGGCCTACCTGAACCGACAGGCTTTGTTGTCAACAGGATAACGGGAATAATTTGTTATTTCGTTTTGGGGGTTTTTTTTGTTTGTTTGGTTGGTTTTTTTCAACAGAGATATTGTTCCTTCTCTTGGAATATTTGCTTTTGTGTTTCAGAGCCCAAGGAACTGGGTTACTTCTGATGGAAAGCTGTATTACACACAGTTCTGTATGCAGGACAAAGTTTATCTTCACCAAGCTGTAAGAAGTACAGGGCATCTTCTGTGGATGTGGGTTTTCAGAACAATTTTTCTTTTCAAGAAAAGAGAGATTTTTGGTTTGCACACATGTATTAACAGTCTGAATGTAAAACCTGCATGGACTGTGATATCTGTCTTATTAAGCAGCATATTTATCCCAGAAGTGCAGATATATAGGAAACTAGCAATGTGTTAGGTATTCCAGTTGCCTTTTTTGCTCTAGGTAGGCAGTCAGGTTGTGTCTTCTCTCCCCATGTATTTGTGCCTTTTTAATTCACCAGATATTCTCACTACATGGCATTTATTTAGGTAGCTCTATTTCAAAGGCAGTCTTTTAGCTTTCTCTTTAATACTGCTTTTTATTTATCCAAAGTCTATCTCTATGCATAGTAAGTATTTGATATCAGCCCGTATCATCTTAATATAAAAAGAAATAGCTTTTAGTACAACTGGTTTTTTTCCCCACATGTTCTGCACTTAAGCATTTAAAATTATTTTGAAAAACCTAATTTTCCCAGGTTGAACTGAAGTTCATGCAAGTCTTAAAGTTTCAGTGGCCTGTTAAATAATAAAATAAATAAATTAATAGCACAAACTTTTGTCTAGTGGTTTTGGAATTCAGTCAGTGGAAATGCTGCTGTCCCTGTCTGGAAGGAGCCAGTGGAAGAACTAAAGCAGTTGCTATTAGCTGTGGCCTCCTTTTTGTGCACAGTGAGGTTCTTGTCTCTCCTCTTTCATTGTTGTTTTATTTCAAGTTAGAAAACCAGTAAAAAGTCAGGCTTCCCTGTTAAATCAAGAGTAGAAATACGTCAGTGTGTCTACTACAATCTGTTTCCAGTTACTGCTCCTGTCAAATTGGTTACATTCACAAAGTACAAGTAGCAGTTGTGATAGCGGATCATTTTTAAAGGCAGATTTTGTGTAATAGCTTTTTCTTGTAGTTTTATTTTTATTACAGCTTTCTCCTTCCTCCACAGAGAGAAGATTTATATCTGGAATAGGATTTGGTATCTGATTCTTTGACAAGCTGATTTTGAGTCTGGCTGTGTCTTATTTTTATAGATTACAATGTTTCTTTAATATTTTTGGGGTAGCTAGTTTAGTGTCTGGTAACTGAAGAGACCTGTATAGTCTGTAACACTTCAATGCAAGCATTTGAACTTGGATTATGTGCAACTGCCAGGGAGTGGAGGAGGAAGAGGAAGAAGCAGAAAGCTGTGGTTTGCTTTCTGGGCAAGGAATGAATTCCTGCAGAAGGCATGGTGCTTGGCAAGGGGGAAAACCAAGACTGGTGGTCCTGAACTGTTCCACTCCTTGTGCTCATTAAATCTTGTAAAGTTGTTGGAACTGTGACTCACATTCTTACAGAGGAAAGTAAGATAACATGAGTAAGCTCAGAGCCTTTACTACTCTCCATTGTATTGTTGATATGTGACATTGTTTCCTTAATATTGTTAAAACAGACTAACTTAAAGGTATCTCGACTTGCTTATCTCCTGAAAAAAACCTCTCAAGTCTGGCAATAAGGTCTGTCCTGCCTTGCCACTGAGGGTAAATCAACCAGTTTGGTGGATGGGCTGTTTCTTGTATTGTTTCTGTGGAATTTTGTGGAAGTGTTGAAAGTCTGGACAAGACTGTAGTATTGACCAAGGCAGGCTTTGGCCTGTTAGACATTTGTCATCCTCAGCCTGTTGCCCATGAGTGGTAGCTGCTGAAAGGGTACACGTATATTCTCTTGGAAACCATGAATGGTGTAGACCAAGGCTGTACAAAATGGATTGTGATTTTTGTCAAGCTTGAGAAGCACAAAGAGACTTGCTGGTGGGTTCTGAGTGTCTTGGAGCTTGTTCTCTTTTAATTTTTTTTCCTTCACAATCATCTGTGGCACTCGTTCAGTTAAGCCACCAGTATTTTATGTTTAGCATGAGCTTCACTCTCCGAAACTTTCCCCTTTGTGTTTTTTTTTTCCCCCTTGAAATTATCCTTTCAATGTAACAATTTGACTAATTTTGTTTTGTGAGCTGGTCATTAGAATAGAATTCCTGTTCCAGCTGTGAAGAGGATCTCTCAATAACAGCCAGATTGCACCTCATCTCATGATCCACTGCTGTGGCTGGTTCTGGTGTCAAAATTTACTTATAACGAACTTCATTTTAATTTTCCCTAGCAGTTGGTGTTGGCAGAGAGTGAGGATCTGATAGTCTGGTGATTAGAGATAGCAGGAGGGAGTTTTGTCCTCCGTTGCTTCATGCTCTGTATTACCTGTTGCCAGTGGTGTGAGGTTTTGTATCTCCTTCCCTGCCGTGGGTCTGATGGAATTTCAGACATTTCACTGTGTATTAGCATTTTAATTTTTTATATTTAACCTGTTTAAGGTGCCACTTTACATCTTTCAAGCATTTCCTGTTGGGGGAGAAGTGATGTTTGTTTGATTTGAACTCTGTATTTAGCTTTAATCACCAACGTGGCATTAAGAACTTTGTCTGAGTAGAAGCTTGAGGATTTTAAAAAAATCTTTCTGGCTTCTCTCTGTTTTTGTGGTTTGTGTATGAAAGTGTGTTGGAGCGTTCCCTGGTGATGCTGGCACTTCATTTGAATATCTTGGAAGTGTGATTTCTTATAATGAGTAAATTTATCCTGTGGAAGAAATGTTAATCATCTAGATTTTTTTTTTTTTCAATTACTTCCTCATACCTAGTTGGAAATTCATGAAACCTGGTAGTTTCTAGGACCCTTAAGGACTTGCAATGTTAAAATGATTCATTAACTGTTCTAATTATGTGACTTCTAAGGCATCCCTGTGCGCTCCAGGGCAAGTAGGTATAATGACAAATACACAATACCTGGCCTAAATTACAGAGTCCCAGAATCATTAAGGTTGGAAAAGACCTCTAAGGTCATAGAGTCCAACTGTGAACACAGCACTGCCGTGGTCACCACTAAACAGTGTCCCGAAGTGCAACATCCACATGTTTCTTTGAACACTTCACAGTGCTGGTGATTCCACCACTTCCCTGGGCAGCCTGTTCCAATGTCTGACCACCCTTTCAGTGAAGAAATTTTTCCTAATAACTGAGCTAAACCTTCCCTGGAACAGCTTGAGGCCATTTCTATGATTTTCTCCCATCCTGTCACTTGTTACCTGGGAGAAGAGATGACTGAGAAGAGAAATGAAGGCTTCTCCTTAAATGCTTTTGGGCAGTTGATGTGACTGTTAAAAATATTAGAAAAGAAACAAACAAAAGGAACAAAATGCAGTGATAGGTCAGATGATGATGCCTGGGCAGTGTACGTGGGTCTTTTTATTTGGCAGATAAATATCTGAAGGGCTAGAAGATTTGGCACAGAACTTTCTCCCAAGGGTTAATGTAGGATTTGGTATGTTGGTGTTCTTTTCTTAAAATCAATAGAGACAGTTTTTAAGAAACATCTTTTACAGCTACAAAGGCAATTTTTTTTTCCCTGTGAAGCAAACAGATCTATATTTTCCTGTGATTGATGTAAGCTGATATGGGTGGCATTTGAAATTCAAACTGCAGGCAGCTTCTGACATCTCTGTTGCAGGTGGCTTCTCTGAGGTGGACAAGTAGATAAGGCTGCTGTGTAGGCCTTTTGCAAACATTTAATGTCAGAAAGGTGAGTTAAGATTAGTTAATTTTATTAATGTAGGTAAGCTGAAGCAATAATAAAAGGAGGTGGTAATTTGTTGAAGTGTATTTTATAGAGCAGTCAACCTGAGTCTCTTCCATTTTAACATCAGATTCCATTCAGGAGGGTGAAATGTCTTTAGCAGAAAGCAAGAATAACAAAATCTGGATTTCTTCCCAGTAGAAGAGAAGCTTTTAATCTAATGAAAGCCGTAAAGTCGTGAGTAGAGAAACCAGCTTCTTGGGAGAAGTTGTATCTGATGGTTTGTCTTGATGGTAATCCTGCAAGAGTTTGGCTGCTCAAGGATTTCCACAGAGCAGTGGAGTAAACTTCTGTTAGGCTTGGGTGGTAAGTGGCTTCACCTGTGCTTTGTCACAGAGTGCTTGAAAGAAAAGCACACTGGCACCATAGAGTTTGTTTGGATTTGCCCAAATGGACTTTTAGTGTCTGTTATAAATTAGTTGTAGTGTCAAGCATGTCTTTTGGAAGTGCTAATTGGGAGATTTCCTTTCGGTTCTGAGTGAGGAGGGAGAAGTTATCTTGTTGACACAGCTGTAAACTGAAAATAAACCTAAAATTGAACCTAACAGTAATTTTCTGTTACTGTGTCTGGAAGTGATGATCATTTGGAGTCTTGAATGCTCTACAGGGAGAAACAGAACTGGTCCCATTGGAATTGGTATGAGCTTCACGAGCAAATCAGATCTGAGGACTGAGCACTGCACCACCACCACTAGTGGGTTATATTTCTGTTGCTTTTTTTCCTCTTGCCACCCTGGAATAGGGAGGTCCCCGGTGACATTTGCCACAAAGGCAGAGTGTTCCTAGGAAAAATGCCGCTGTCGAAGTCTGCAGGATTCTGGAGTGAGCCGTGTGTTGTGGCCGTTCAGTAACCAGGGATACATGAACAATACAGAGGGGTATGTGGAAGACAGCACACATTCTCCAGCTGTAGGCAAGGACTGGCTTTCTTGCATTTCCTTTAGAGAAACAATCAGGCTTGTTAGGATGATGAATTAATGCAGTTTTCAGCCATTAATCTTTCCAAAGACCAATATATGTAGAATGCAGTAAAATCCATTAACGTGCTGTGACCCTGTGCTAATTGTTAAACTCTTGCTTTGTGAGCAGCTCAGTGCTGAGGTAGATGCACATGGATGACAGTGGGGTAAGGGTGGCTCCCTCACAAATGAAAATATTTAATTATTGATAAAACACATAATAATGCTGGCTCTGTTGCTTTTCTGTTGTTGACTGACTTAACTAGAGTGTGTCATTAATGCTATTAAAGTTATTAAATCAGAGAGAGGAAGAAATTATACTGACAGGAAGAATATTGTTGCATCATCATCATGTATAACCATGGCCCCATGGCAGGTTGATCCATAAGAGAACTAATTTAAAACTTGTTTATTTAAACTATTTATCATTCAGTTCACTAGGTTTCCAAAATGAAGATGAGGGAAAAATGAGCACAGTCAAGGTTTCAGATGAACCACAGGCTTGGTGTGACTGTGATTTGAGTGACTCCAGTACAATGGAAATAAGCGCCTGGACTTGCTAATTTAAGGCAGTCTTTAAAAACCTAGGCAAAATGTTGCTGAGAGCTCCAGACAAAGAAATTTTGCAGAACCTCTTTTCCCCCACTGTTATACAGAAGTAATGTGAATACCTACTTGAAATAAAAATACAATGTGCCTAAAAAGACAGACAGTGCCTGAACTTGATGAAGAATAATATGGAAGGTTAAGATGGCTGCAGTGACTAAAACATTGCTGGAAGGCAATGCTGATCTCCAGAATGATGGATAAGATCCCATGCAGCTCAGTTTAGACGAGTGTGTGATTATCTTCGTGTTCCCAATTGTATCAAAAGTGATTGTTTACATCTTGTAAATTGATGTTTCTTGTTTAAATCTGCAGGGGATTCTTGACGCTGTTCAGTTGATTGTAGAAAGTAATCCAGAGAGAAAGGCTTATGTCTACATTTACTCACAGTCTCAGTATGTTTTCATTTCAGTCAGTCAAGAGAAAAATGTTGACCTCCTCTCGTAAGAAATCCGTGTGAACTCAGGATTCAGGTAAAAAAATCAACAAACCAACCAACCAAACCCAAACAAACAAAACCCAACAAAAAAACCAAAATACAACCACCAAATTCAAAACCTCACAGTTATAACACGTCTGATTTAGACAAAAGCATATGAT
Organism: Platyrinchus mystaceus; assembly: GCA_035041135.1. Lineage (NCBI taxonomy): Eukaryota > Metazoa > Chordata > Aves > Passeriformes > Tyrannidae > Platyrinchus > Platyrinchus mystaceus. The sequence goes on along the minus strand of JAWWLV010000005.1, from coordinate 29,559,819 downwards.
CTGTAGATTAGCTTCTGAAAATCCTTTATTAAGGGGAGATCTTATGTTTTATAGCAGATGCTACTTAGGGTGTGCAGTAGTGGTGAATTCTTGTTAGAGTAATGGCAAAGCTCTGAGTCACTTCCAGACTCAATAAATCTCTCCTTGAAAAGTCCTGCTGGTGCTGTAAGTGCTTGGGACATGTTGCTGGACACCCGTGAGGACTGAGGTGTGCTCTTGCCGTGGCAGGAAACTCAACGCTGTGACACAACACTCTGAAACTCTCTGATGTTCCTTGGGTGCTTTTGGTCTCTGTAACTTTCAGGAAACTTCTTAAACTTCTTTATACAGCTCCAGTCTTCAATGCATGTTGAATATCATTTGTCCAATGCAAGCCATGTGTTATCTGTTATGGCAGCTTTCAGATAGTAGCATTCAAAAGATAAAAAAAAAAAGCTTCCCTCAGTCCTGCATTTTTTTCGCTTTACCGTCTTCAAACAAGTTAATTTTGTGATGCTCATCCATTTGCCCAAGTTTCTTATCTCTGCAATCCAGGCTTGAGGATTCACTTGCAAACCTAGTATTTTGGGGTGTGGAAGGGGGAGAGATTTGAGGGTTGGAAGTAGTGTTTTCTCAATTATTAGTTACTTCTGCATTCCTTACATTAATCTTTGTTCACACCATGAAACTGCTTAAAACTATTTTTGTGCTGTCACAAATGCTGGCATTCCTATGCCACTTGAATCTAGTTGGAGGAGCGGGTTCTTGGGATGGTGATGTAGGCTACAGGCAGGTCTAATGGTTCAGTTCTTTGGCCTCTGCAACTGTGACTCAGCTTATTCAGTCCCAGTTTCACCCTGTGCTGATATTTCTCAATTCCCAGCATGTGTGCCCACAGCAAAGAATGCCCTTAGGAGAATAAGTTCCTGCTGGGCCCCCCTAGAACATGCTACTCAGTTGTAGGAGGGTACTACATATTCATGATATATATTTAATACTGCTAATCCCAGGGTTCCCTTTCCTCAAATCACTGGTTTCCCTTGGCTTTTTAGGCAAGCTGAGTATGAATTGGGTCTGGTGAGGAAAGCAAGGTGATCTCTCCAGGGTTCCACCTGCTTCATATTGGTGAGTGCGGGCCAGCAAATGAAGAGTTTTTTTGTGTTAGAACCACTCTTGCAGCCAAAGTGAGTTCTTTGGAACTCATGTTACCACCAGGAAAAGGATGTCAGGTCTTTTAACATAAGGTATTTTCAGACCCACATAAAATGATTGAGGTTTCCATTAGTGTTGTGGGCAGCTTTTGGCAAAAGCCCTCCAAAATACTTCTTGGCTGGTGCTAAGCTTCTGTTGTACATTTGCAAACAACTTGAACTCCTTGCTTGTCATGTAGCTTGGGAGGAAGGGGAAGAGTGGAGTAGACGGCAGCCTGAAAGGTTTTGTGTGAAGTTAAAATTATTTGGCTCCTGTGGAAGTGTTATTTGAGGAATGCATAGACTCTTTCCCAGCCCAGAAAAATGTGGGATTTTTCTCCACTTTGCACAATTGCAACTGAAGGGACTTTGTTCATACTTCAAAAAGCTGACTTGTATTAGAACAGAGCATAGAAATCTCAGTAACTTTCTGAAAGTTTGGACCATGTGAGAATTCTCCATGATAAAACAGTAAAACTGTTATTTTTCTACTAGCAATTGGGACATGTTTCACTGAAAGATGAGTTTAAAATAACCAAAAACTTGCTCAAAGAGGAATATTTGGGCATATAGGTCTGGTGCAGGCAGATCCACAGGCTTTTCATAGCCCAAGAATTTGGGACTGATTATTTAATGCCATTTAAACACAAGGAACTTTAAATTTGATTCCTACATAGAAATTAGACATCTTTAGAAGTTGGAATGTATTCTTACGACAACTTTCATCTTATTTTAGATGAACATCTCCTGAGGTCACTCCTCTTTCTGTTTTGAGGCTCATACTGCCGCAACATCATAATTAAATGGGATGCTTTTTCTAACTTTAACATGTATTGTTTGATGGGCTTTTCTGAGACATCAGAAACGGGAATAGCTTAAATTAGAATGGTAAGTGAAAAACAAGTTGCTTTTCACTGAAAAACAGAAGGAATTGAACCAATATTTATTGCATTTTTTTATAACTGGTGATTAGTTTCAGGTCCATGTCTGTGAGCAATCAGCTGTATCTAACTATAGTCAAGTTAAGGAAAGCTGCTGACATTATCTCCAGTTAATCACTGTGCTCATTTGAGACTGGGTAGCTGCTGAAATAATGAGAACACATCCTCTTGTCACAGCATTTGTAGTGATGGGTTTTTAGTGTACATCCAATATTGCACAAGATACTAAAATCTCGTAACTCTTTTTAAATGAAACCTCTTTACTTGGTTGATCACTTGGATGGATAGTGCAAGATAGTTTGAAATGTATTTCTCTTTCTATCAAAAGGGATTATTTGAAACTTTGTCTTTTCTAGCCTACAGTGTCTGAACAGTTCTGATGCTTGAGGTATCTTCTTTGGTGATCTGAAAAGTAGCTTCTTCAGTAACTTCTAGAAATCCAAGAAACAGTTGTGCCAGATACTGTTAAAAGTACAAAAAGTGTTTTTGCTGCAGCTGTCCTGCTTGGAGAGTTAATTGCTACACTAGGTAGGAAATACTGATGTCAACTAGAGTCAAAGGAAGAGGGGAAAACCTGTGCTGTGATCTGAAAATCTACCCCAAGTCTTTCCTCTTTTCCCATTTTTGAGATTCTCTGATAGCAGTTAGATCTCATGTACCTGAAAATGAATAGTCAAGAATTTCTCCAGCCTCTTGGCACTCCTTGGTTAAGACTTCAAAAGAAAGCTTTGGATTCTTTTTGCTGGAGGTTCAGCACTTCACATTTCTCAGGTGTTAAGGGGTAAGGAGCTGAAATCTGTTTTGGAGCCTTGGTATCTTATTTTAGTACACTGGCTTGGTCACCACCCCTGCTATCTGATAGCCTTAATCCATCGTGGAATCCTACCTGCCTCTTGGCTTCCAGCTATGTTGGCTTGTCATGAATGATTATTTCTACTTGCCTGTGCCTTTGGATGTGGTGGCTTGTGCTGCCTTTCCTGAACTCGAGTCACCCTGGATGTTTGATTAACATAAACTACAAACTGTTTTGGCTGATCATACTGGATTGTGTGATGTACTTGTGCTTCAGCTGTTGCTGTCTCAGTATCCTGGGGATAAAACCCATCTCATTTAGACCCTTGGACAGCGGATCGTTCAGTATCCACCTACTGCCTTATCTTCAGATATGCCTGCCTGCATGTTATGGTGCACCTGACTTACTAATTGCTGCACTGATTGATTTCTAACAGCACAGATAGCTGAAGCAGCTTGATTAGCAAGGAAATGGGATGTTGAATTTGAGACTTGAAGCACTAAGCATTGGTATGTCTTCACCACTTACAGATGCCTACATTTCCCTAAGGAGGGATCACCGGTGACACAAGGAGTGTTATGTGTTCTTGACAATCACTCAGGCTTGGCTTTGCCAAAATGATACCTCATTTGGAGCGATCTGCACAATGGGGATTTTTTTCAGAAAAATTTATTTTTTTACATAACAGGTGATTCTGTAACGTGTTTTTGCAAGCATTTCTTTTTCAGGTCTAACACAGATGACATTTTAAACAGCTTTAAACTTTGTGAAGTAGAGCTTGGACTACTCTGCAAAGTTGATTTTCCTCTAGTAGTTAAGAAGAGGTCTCTGAACTAGAGGCTCAAGACATTTTGTGGGAGGCCTGTTAGTGTCACTGGAAGATTTCTGTCTTCCCCATTTATTTCCTCTTCAAGGTTTTCGTTATTCTTGATTTATTTTTTTTCCCTCTTGTTCCAACTTAACAAATGCTCTCAACAGAATAAAAATACCTGTGTTTTACAAGGGGAATTTGTTCTTTAAAGAGCTGACACAGATGAGTGATCATCACCCAGATTTGTCTCCTGCTTTCATGTACTTTCCT
>JAWWLV010000005.1:29517862-29554954 GCA_035041135.1 Platyrinchus mystaceus | reverse complement strand
TGACATTTTAAACAGCTTTAAACTTTGTGAAGTAGAGCTTGGACTACTCTGCAAAGTTGATTTTCCTCTAGTAGTTAGGAAGAGCTCTCTGAACTAGAGGCTCAAGACATTTTGCGGGAGGCCTGTTAGTGTCATTGGAAGATTTCTGTCTTCCCCATTTATTTCCTCTTCAGGGTTTTTGTTATTCTTGATTTATTTTTTTCCCCTTTTGTTCCAACTTACAAATGCTCTCAACAGAATAAAAATACCTGTGTTTTACAAGTGGAATTTGTTCTTTAAAGAGCTGACACAGATGAGTGATCATCACCCAGATTTGTCTCCTGCTTTCATGTACTTTCCTGATGGGTCACTGGAGCCTGACCTCACTTATTCTGGCCACTCGTGCCTTTAAAAAAAACTAAACAGAGGAATCTGTGGCAGTAGCACGTTCTCCAGGGAACTGGTATGACATGGAGGATGAAATAGGATTTGGGTACAAGGTTGTGGCTTTCTTTAAACACCACATGTAGGCATAAAATAGTACTAGCAGTCAGGATTTAAGAACAATTCACTTAGGAGAAAAGTAAAGAACAAAACACTTCTAGAGACTTTGCTTAAGCAGATTAGTCAAACATTTTGTAGACATTTTCCCCCTTCTCGAGCACTGGCTGTTAATTCTGATGTGTGTCCTTTACGCAGTAACCCCTTAATCCAAACCTGTATCTGAGACTAGTTGAGAATCTGCCTCAGACAATGGTGAGGAACCATTCCCACTTATGTAAACGTTCATTTTCAAGGTAATGGCCCTGACTGTTGTGTAGAAAGGCCAGGGAGTGCAACTCCCTAAAACAACAAAAATTGAGGGTCACTATTATGGACATCCTTGATGAAAGGTCAGAATTTTTTTATTAAATTGTGGCTTTGTGTATAGCACAGCACAGTGTAAAATGAATAGTGACTGTGCAGCATAGTAAGACAATTTATAGCTTTTTTCCCTCCCCAATTTTGCTGAGGTTTCTGACACAACCTTTCTAAATCCAGATGCTGTCAGAAAGTTGCTGATGTGGAGCAGCCTCTCCTGGCTTAGTGAAGTTTTTGTTCTTACTGCCTGAGGACGTCTGACTGTGCTACAAAACTCTTCATGGTGTATTATAATTGTTACCCCCTTAGGTGTTGGTAACCTTCTAGACCCCTGTCAAGATACACATGCACTTCTCTTTTTTTCTTAACACTGGGGCTGGGTTATCATGAATAGTAATAATTGTAATATTCCAACCAAGAACTGCTTGTTGGTCAGTATTTAACTATCTTTTCTTGATATTCTCCTTATAACACTACTTTAGGGGATTTTCTCAAGTAGTTGTGAAATAGAAGTGAAAAAGAAGGTAATTTTTCCTTTGACTTACAATGATGTGTGAGCTGAGCTACTTTAGAAAATCTGTGTGCATCTTTCTGAGAAGCAGCTGGTAAAATTCCAGGCTGAGTGAGAGCATAGAGAGCAGACATCATGTATTTATTGCAAGGATGTTTCTCTGGACTGATGTGGTCTTTAACTTCTGAACATCTCTGGCCCTGTAATGTTGTTGTCTTGTCTCTGGCGCCAGCTTCAAAACTGTAACTGCCCAGTTTGTCCACCTAAGCCTCCCACCTAGTAATTTAGCTTCTCTTAATTGATAGAACAGAGTAAAAGTTCTCTATATTTGACTCCTATTTAATTATAGTAAATTTTGTCAGACATAAAATACTGCTGTGCTTCGTATGTTGAGAAGCTCACTCTGATGAGCTTCATGTTCTTCCATGGATGGAAGTCATTCTTCTCCATATTAGCTGTGAAGCTGAATGGAGTCTGCACTTGTGTTAGTGCTGGAACCAGGAACCAAGATGTTGCCTTGAGAACTGGCAGCACAACATGGTTTTCATCCGTAAGAACTTGTTTACAGCAAGTGTGAAAGCAGTTAGTGAGATCTGATCACTTTGAGCCCAGCTCTATATACTTTAACCAAGCAGTGCAGTTCTTGAAGTTTACCTTCTCTGTCTTTATCTTCTTTGTGTCTTGAGCCCTTCGTGTTCGTGAGACAGGAATTTCTCTAGGGAATCCTTAACCATGAAGTCAGCAGTGTGCGGAGACACTGTTGTGGGTTTGTTGGCCTGTGTAAAGGAAAGGGGTCGCTGTCCTAATTTGTTCCTTAAGGTTTCTTTGCTCACAGCTACAATAATTTTGTTGCTGTACTTGTACTTTTAATGTCTGATTCAGTAATGAATGCCATTTGCATGTTTTGGGGTGGTTTTTTTGATCTTTCTGCCTTTGGTCAGTGTGCCAGGTCATCTCCAGAATTTCTAACGCAGCCGGCCAGGTAGGCACTGCTCCTCCAGAATACCATGACCCTGAGTTACTCTTTTATGTAGTAACTGGAGGGATAATATGCATGAGTTCCACCTGCAAAATAGGAGCATGTAGCAGGTATAAACATGCCTCTTATGATCCACTAAATGTGAAAAGCTTCAGGCAGGCTGTTCATCTTACAGCCCTCAGCTTTGACACAGCTATTACTGCGACTGGCTTTGGCTGGTTGTATGATTTTGTAATGCTATTGTGGCTGCCTGGCTCACCTCCATAACCAAAATGAAGGTAAATTACAGCATTCAGCACAAAAATGGATCAGAAGTTAACAATGCTTGTGTGCAGTTGGAAATTTATATTTGAGATGTCCTGGTAATGGTGTGGCTTATTGTTCTAGCTTGTTTGTGCCTATCTGTGATCTAGGGATTCAGGAATACCAGCCTTTGGTACTGTGCTAGAAGAAAAGTAAGGCAGAAAGCTATTAAAATGAATAACATTTAGATATTAGATAATAGGAAGAAATTCTTCCCTGTGAGGGGGGTGAGACCCTGGCACAGGTTGCCCAGAGAAGCTGTGGCTGCCCCATCCCTGGAAGTGTTAGACGCCAGACTGGACAGGGCTTGGAGCAGTGTGGTCTAGTGGAAGGTGTCCCTACCCATGGCTGGGGTGTTGAAACTGATGTCCCTTCTAACCCAAACCATTCTGTGATTAACTGTTGGAGTGGAGGTGGGTTGGGGCTCTGCTGGCAGCTCTGTTGGTTCTTCTGCACATCACTACAGTGGTCATGGGTACAGCTCCTTGGGGAGGCATCAATTTTTTAATTTTTTTTTTTTTTTCCTTCATGGTAAGCTAGGAATAGCTGTGTCCTTGAAGCACATTCTGACTCTGTATGTCTGTAGAAAAATATTTCCCTAAAGCTTTTAGATCTTTGGTTTATCAACAGGAGAATATAGCTGCTAAAAGGAACTCCTTAAGTTTGAGTTTATGAAATCTGGAGGGATAGAGAGGCAGACCAAAAGAATGTCCAAGGGATTTGGTTAAAATACGGCCCTGGCAGCAGCTTTTGCTGTCCTTCAGCTGTCCTTTGAACAGAGGAGGGGTATGGATGGAAAAGTGATGCCTCACTTCTTGTTTTAAACTATTTTCCCATGACTATTGAATCAAGTGCTGTTCAGCCTTGAGTCACTGAGCCTTACTCACAGTGGAATTTACTGAGACCAAGAGCTACAACCTGCTGCTGTTATTTATAACGTTATCTCAGTGTCTGTGGGTTACATGAAACCATGTGGTGGTGTGAGGACTGGGAGGACATGGGGGCAGGGAGACCCTTTAGAGTGTGCAGTGTTTCAAAACTCTGTGTTTGTTGCTTCAGCACAAAGACCAGGCACAGTTCCCTTTGCAGATTGCTGCCTAATGCCCAGGGCTAATGGACAGGCAATGAAGGGATGATTTTGAGGATCTTGAAGTAATTTTGTCAAGGCTGAGATACTAATCTTGATGTAAAGAGACTTTTTACTCTCTGTAGACCTCAAAATTGGGGAAGAAAGGGAAGGGGATATCCAGAAACAGTTACACTGTGAGCTTTGGAAGCAGACCTTCACCAGGCATTTCTTGTAGATGTTTTTCAGTAAATTATAAGGTGAAGGGGCTCAGATCCAGCTCATGGTAACAAGCTCCTCAGGAAGAATTTTATAGTCTTTTTCCCTCTGAAACTACCTTTGGGAGTATTATGGGGGACTCCCACCATCCAAATATGTCCCCAGAAACCCAAGATGGAGTGATGTTGGAGATACGGGATCTAATACTGTCTGATTTGTCCTGAGAAAAAAGCATGTGGAGTTTTCCCACTTTCTTTAAGGCTTATTCTTTAATTTAGATAAGACCACCTTTCTAGTTCCTCCTACCTCTGCTCTGGCTGATGTAATTCAAGCCAGAAAATCGTATCCACACTTGTGTCCAGAACTTCAGGCTCTGCCCGTTCAGGATGCATCAGATCTGCTGTGTATCATCAGAACACGTGGGCAGTAAAACGAGTGGTGAGTTCAGTGTTTGTGGGAAGCATCCTACATGTTGGCTGCAGCTGCTGGACAAATGAATCAAATGAATCTTCATTCTGCTTGGACAGGTTTTGTAGGATGGAGCAGAGAATGCTCTGGGAAAGATGGCATGTGTTTGTGGTACTGTTCAAGCCTCAAAATAGTCTATTTTGGGGACTTCCTGAAAATCCTACTGATGATTGTCTTTGGAGCTGCTTCTTTTCAAACACCTTGAACTTTACACAAGGAATCATTAGTTAAAACTGTTACATCAGCTCTCCTGTTGACTTGGAAAAGTGAAGTTCTCAAAAAAAAAAAGTGTTCTATGAAATTGTAAGTGTGTCCTTGGCCAGAATGTCCCATCTCTGTTGATACAGCTGTCACCAAAACCTCCTGTAAAAGCAGATGTGAAATGGATACCTATATGATGCCTCCAACTCATACAAAAACAAAGCTTATTTCTGGATCCCAGTCTTTTGGGTTGGCTCCAGAATACCAGGAGAAGCTGGGAATGGGGAATTCCCAATGGAGTGAGTAAGTTTCACTGGGAAAAGAAACAAAAGAAATGCCTTAAGAAACTAGTCTGCCCATCACTATTAATTTGTTATTTCATGTTATGATGTTTTCAAAATATTGGCCAAAAAAAAAGTCAGAATGGAAGAGACCTTGTGGAATGCAGCTTCAGGAATAGGAAAATGCCTTTCAAAGAGCTATTGGAAAGCAATGCAAGAATATATACTTGTGTTTGGCTGTGTTCCTAGAAAATGCAGGCTTTGTTGGTGAAGACATAGCAGGGGTGACCTCAGCAGTGGGTTTAAATATGTTTGAAGATTTAACCCCTTGCGTTCTTTGGGAGAAAGTGTGTGTGTGTGTGTGTGTGTGTATGTACTAATGTGATGTATGTACTTGGTGTGTGAACCCTGTGGTGCTGTCAGAGGGCAGGAGTGTAGTTGAGGATAAACCCAAATAACACAAAAACTTGGAATTGTCAGCAGACTCTCTTTAAATAAGACTGCAAATGCATGACACCTGCCATGGGAATTTAAAAGCCTTAGACTTGCATTCTTCAGTGCTTGTGTGTACTCGCTGGGAACTGGCTGAAAGTCACAGAACAGCTGGAGCAGGAGGTGTTTAAAAGAACTAAAATGGACCTAATAATGTAGGGTGTGTTTTTTTTTCCTATCACTTCATAATTTTAATGTTTTTCAATTTTGAATATGTGAACTCTGAAAGCCTTTTCTTGAATTTCTCTTTCAGCAAGGTGGTAGGAAGCCAGATAGCATTTGATGACTCCTCAGGGCCACAAAGCTCCATTTTATTTTATTACTGGTTGTAGAAGAGGGTGACTATATCTAACTGCTCCAGCAACTGGAAACAATTAATGCTGTAAAGTGATTTATACTCTGACTTCAGATGTTGTAAAATTTGGCAGCTAATTACCCAAGAGAGGGAATAAGGAAAATAACTCCTGTTGTGTTATAGACTGGGATGTGAACTCTGTGTTAGTGGGAAAGAACATGTAAGTGCTGGGGCACCTCTGCTAAGGGGACAGTTGGAGAGCTGGGGATGTTCAGCCTGGAGAAGAGAAGGCTTCAGTGAGACCTTAGAGCCCCTTCCATGCCTAAAGGGGCTTCAGAAGAGATGGAGAGTGATAGGAAAATGGGGAATGGCTTCCCACTGACAGAGAGCAGGGTTAGATTAGATATGAGGGAGAAATTATTCACTCTGAGGGCAGTGAGTCACTGGCATGGGTTGCCCAGAGAAGCTGTGGCTGCCCCATCCCTGGAAGTGGTCAGGGTCAGGTTGGATGGGGCTTAGAGCAACCTCGTCTAATGGAAGGTGGAGTTGGAACGAGATGACCTTTAAGGTCCCTTTCTAACTCAAACCATTCTAGGGTTCTGTGGTTCTGTGATTCTAATAATAATGCCAAGAACTGCTCAGGATACTGGAGATAATTTTGTGAAGGGGGTTAGGCAGAGGTGTGAGCATTCTTGTCCTTTGCAGCCACAAATGCCTTTCAGAGAGGTTGTCTTTCCAACTGAACGCTTGCAGGAAAGTGATCTGTTAGGACAGCAGTCTTGTAGGAGTTGAAATTGGAGCAGAAATCCCCCTACTATTAAGAAGGGTGCTAAATATTTGGATTTCGTGATTCGCAGCAAAGAAACGAGCGAGTGTCTTGGCTTTCTCCCTTTGCTTTTGTTTTCGCAAGCAAAATGTGAAAGCATTACCTGCACTCTTCTTCTTATCAATCCTTAAGGAAGAGAAGGAAATCTTCTAATGGCAGCTGAATTCCAGGCACAGGTAGATTGTGAGGATGACGTTTGTGTGGGCTGAAATCAAAGTTTATTTTTCTTTTCGATGTGCCTTTTGTTATAGATCTGCTCTCATCTCCCTGGAAACTAAGGAATTGGAACAGCAGTAACAGAGGAGCAGGTTTTAGGAACTGAAAAGCTGATTAGGGACAGGGAGAGTTACTTGATTGTATAGCTAGTAACCACCTGAAAAGGAATGTGCTTTGTTTACACTAACCATGCATGAAGTGCAGCACTTGATGCTGCATTATTTTTGTCTCTGAGGTCATTATGGTAAAAAACATATATATTCTATACCTTGGGCTTTACAGTGAGCTGACTGCAGAGTTCTGCACTGCCTCCCACCCCTGAGCCTGCCTCTGTCTGCCACGTCCTTGAATTCTCCTTGCTGTCTGACTTCACCAATAGCATTTCATGGAAAGATCCAGGCTTACTGCACTTGAGACGCTGAGATGTGTGTTTGGAGTCATATAATGTGGTGCTGTGTTGGTTATTTGAATACCTATTTTCTTCAGTACTCCTGAGTGTTGTTTCTTTTGATATGCCAGACTAAACTGTTTCAGGAAAGACAAGAACTCCATTTGGAAGTGTAATGGTGGACTTGGGAGGATGCTACAGCTTTGTAATGCCCAAGTGCTTTGTACTGACGTGCTGAATGTTCCGGGTGTGTGTATAGGGAGTCTGTGAATAATTAACAAAATCTGTGTGTTTCGTTTTCTTTTGATTGGCTGAACATGGGGATTCAAAGTGGGTTCAGCATTCTCCCTGCCTGCTTTATGTTGGTTTATCGCTGTGATTATTAATCTTACTGAGCTGAATTTTATGCAAGTCGTCTCTCGCATCCCCATGAAGGAACAAAATGTTGCTATAATAGCTACCCAACTGTGGAAATTAAGATCAAGAAACTACATCAACTTTCTTGCATATTATTTTCACAGTTTTGGCTGATGTTTTATCAAGGACAACACACTCAAGTGATTGAATGAGACCTCTAGAAACTCACAACATGAGGAATATGGGTATCAAATAAGTCCCTCCTAGTTTTATCTACAGCTGATCTTATATTTTTTTCGGCTGACAGCATTTTGTGTTGAATATCTGTGTGTTTCTTCTTGGGCATCGTGTTGCATGTAGGGTTGTAGTGAAGTGTGTAAATGCACCATGGTGGGTGTACCTGAGCTCTGAGTAGGAGCTGGCCTTGATACACAATTCTTTAGTTTGTACCTGAGGGAGACATAGCTGGTTGAGGGGTTGGAAAAGTGAAAATGTGAAAGCAAGGCTGCTGGGAAAAGATGGTTATTTTTTTATCAGACCAGTTGTGTGTAGTTCTGGTGTTGCTCTTCTTCCCCACCTGCATATCCCATTTGTAGAAAGGCTTGTGGAAAGCTGGAAAAGGTGCAAAGTAGGGCTGTAAGGATGCGTGAAGGTGCAGAATGGCTTCAGCATGATTGTGTTCATTAGCACTATTTGGCCTTGTATAAGAGATCTGATAGAGGTCTGTGTGATTAAAAACATGAAAGGTTTAGTCTTTCCTCCAAAACAAGAACTAGGGGACATCAAATGGAAAAGCAGATGCCAGATGTAAAGCAAAAAGGGGAGTAACTAACTCAGTTATAAGTGCAGAGGATGCTAGGAGGAGAGTGTGGGATCCAAAAGGGATTCCACAAATTCCACAGGAGACAAATATATTTAAACTCCAAACACTAAGTCTGGAAAGCCCCCTGACCACAAATAACTGCTTCAGGAAAGGTTATTTAGAGGGAGCTTCATTTACACAGTTGCCTTGTCATTGCATTCATCCCTGAGTGGCCACTTTTGGAAGGTGCTGGGGATGAGCTACTGGGCTAACGCATCTTTTTGCCCAAGTTGGTGTGGCAGTTCCTGTACCACAGCTGGCAAAATGTGCAGAATTGCTGTGAGCAAAAGGGCTTCAGTGAAGTTCTTCTTTTCTTAGGACTTTATAATAGATCTTTAAATACATCCACTCTGGATTTCTCATTTAGACACACTGTTGAATAGAATCACCTTGCTGCAGTGGAAGAGGTTGTCCATAGAAGCTGTGGCTGCCCCGTCCCTGGGAGTGTTTGAGGCCAGGTTGGACAGGTCTTGGAGCAACCTGGGATGGTGGAAGGTGTCCCTGACCATGGCAGGAGGTTGGAACTGGATGATCGTTTAGGTCCCTTCTAACACAAGCCATTATAGGATTTTAAGAGCAGGATTCAGTTATCCTTTGAATTTCTCTCTGAAGCCAGCATTTTCCTGGCTTTCTCAAGTAAAAGCATAATAGTTGCAAGAAATGTACATTAATTATTATAAAATGACTTGTAGCACTCTGTGACCATTTAGTCCAGTGTTTTGGTTGCCTTATTAGAGCTCCTGTCACTGTATGAGAGCATATGGGAGCTGTAAAATTTGCTTGTTACGGTGTCCTGGCAAGGCAAACCTCTGAATCTGAAAACATATCCCTTTGTGCACATTTTAATTTATATGCAGTCTTCCTTTCACATCTCAAAGAGGGGTTTAACTGCATCTGTTAGTTCAAAACAACAACAAAAAAAGATGTGTAGGCATATCTCTGTTGGAGCTACTGGAAGTTATTAATGAAAAGGGTGGGACTGTTACACCCCCTCTGCTTGCTTTAAATTAAAGAGGGGAATGGTGGGGCAGATGCCAGACCCTGTGTCTGTGAACAGTGCATTAATTTTACTCTTTTGGCAAAGCAGCCAAGTACCATAGGATCTGTCTGCAGACACAGTGAGGTTTACTCTGGAATGGTTTGTGGTCTGCATTTAGTGTGCCTTTTGCAATCAGAAACAAGAAATCACGTCTTTGAAAAGGTATGTTACATACTGTAGAAACTCTCTGATAAAGGTCACTTGACATGGCAAGCTTTCCTGCTTATGGACACATGAAATTTGGCAGTCACTGTGATTGCCCAACCTGTTGGGTTGGGGTTTTTTGCCTTCTTCTAGATGAAATTTTTTTGACAAAACTTTATTTTACCAAGTGATCTTTGTACTGCCAACTAACAGAGGAAACCAGGATGCTCCTGAGTTGTTAACAATCCATTTGTGTTTCACCTCTGAAGATGTACTTCAAAATCCAGTTGTGAACTAGTAAGTGCAAATGACTGGGCCTGGGCTGGGCTGGAAATGTGGGAAATGTGATCCTGGGACAGGCATGCTGATCAGCAGTGAGAAGTGGCAGTGAACAGTAGCACCTTCCTCTCTTGGTTTTGGGTTGACCCAGACTGTGTCTGAAGAAAACAACAAGGACACTTGTAAAGCCATGAACCCTTCCCCCTGCTTTTCAACAGTTATTTCTTAAGAGGATTGTATCTCTTTGTGTCATCTGTACTGGAAAGGATATGACCATGTGGGATGTTGTTTCCTGATCCGTGTAAATACTGTCTGGAATTAAAATGTACCCGTTTCCTCAAATAAATCGCAGTATTTTAGGAGTTGTTTAGTAAGTGCTATCAGAAGTTCTTTCCTTCTGGAGAAAGGTGAATTGTTATATTACTATACAGCATCTGGTAAGTGAAACATTGTCCATCACTTGGTGGTAGCACTGTTATCCCAACAGGCTCTCCAGCTCCTTTCCATCCCCAAAGCAGGTCTCACAAGACAGTCATTCCACGTGTCACCTTGTGAGATGCTGAACATCCAACAGCTTCTGATACTCTTTGTCTGCTCTGATTATGTGCATCTGATGATACAAAAGCACTTTCTTAATGTGCTGAGTGTAATGTAGGTGAGAAGGGATACCTGGCTTTAAATATTCAAGTTTGTCCTGAACAGCCGTGATGACCCTGTTTTAGTGCTGTGAGCCTGGGTGCTTCTGGCTTGTCTAATCAGCCCCTTGTTCAGAAGCTGACTGCAATCAGGGCAGCAGGGCTGACTTTGGGGAGCATCTTTCTTGATGCTGAGTGGTATGAATGAGGCAGTTCTAATTCAGCAGTGCTGGCACAGAGAGATTAATGCGTGCTCACATCTCCTGCCCGGCCCTGTGCAGCTGTTGTCAGGTGGGAAGCTGTGCTTGGAGAGATGATTCCCAGGGCTGCATTGCACCTGCATGTCCACTGGGATGTTGTCCTACTGTTTAAAAGCTCATTAAAGTTGCATCTCCCGTTCTTAGTTGCCTTCTTGCCCCCCTCTGGCTAGCTGTCCAAGCTTTAGTGAACAAACCAGAATTGATCATAGCAATTAGCTAAGCCCAGGGGAGATTTTGAAATGTTAATGTATATATTTTTTTTTTCCTTGCTATTAGATAGCTCATCCCTACTGCCAGTGATTTGTGCTTTCATGCATTTGCACTTCTTCCCTTTAACAGTCTATTGAGAACTCTTATTTAGGTAACATAGTACACCTCAAAGATGTTTGTTTAGCTTTAAATTTCTAACTCAGCATCAAACCAGTGATATTTCCAGCAACTGTAAAAGTCACGCTTGTGTTTTCCCCTCTGAATTGTATGCACTTACACAAAGGATGCATGGCAAGTGACATTTAATTCATCTAAAAGATGAATGGCCCTAGTAAAGACTTTGTGTACTCAGAAATAAGCCAAACTCCAAGCTGCTACAGGCTTTTAAAGGAGCCAGGTTGTTTGAGTTGTTTCTGTGTGTTTTACATAGATATATTTATATATTTTGTATTATATAATATATATGTACAATATATTGTGTGTGTATATATATATATATATACAAACTCCCTTACCTTGAAACAAGTTCAATAAAAAAGAAAAAAGGTGTAAATATTTGGTTAAGAGGTGGTGGGAAACTTAAAGCTGTGGCTTTTATGTGTGTCTTACTAAACACAGTGTATGCCACGGCACACAGCTTACCTCTTCTTGGAAAACAGTTGTCTTTTTCCTACAAAAGAAGCATTCAGTATCCTTTTCTGACTGATTTCCTCTTTCTTTGCCAAAGTTCAGCATTAACCTTGGTTCTGAAGAAGTGGAAACTCGACAGCAAGTCGTGGCTTGCCAGTTGAGAATCTCAACTGATGTGGTTTTGTAGTATTGACTCCCTGTGGCAGTTCTAATCCAAATAAACACAGCTCACCCTGGGAACTGGATGCTTGCCCTGGAAAATAGGATTGAAGAAATCAAAGCTTTAGTATTTTAGTCTTTGGGATGCAATTGTACAGCACCTAAACAGCAACGTTGTTATGTATTCAGTTTCCTGAGTATCACAAGTAAGCACATCTTTTAGGCTAATCTGAATTTTTCCTCGAAGATTAGTAATTATTAAAGCTCTTACCTATTTCTGGGGTTGCATGTTTAACATGCTGCATGTTTAAGGATGTGGGAACATCTTGTACCAATACCCTTCTTAGATTATTTTTGCTTGTTTTAGAAAAATACCAAACTTGCTTGGTATATTCTCAGTTTGCACCTGTACCATTTTGGTGCTTTGTTAGTTAGTTTGTTTTGAACTAATAAATGTGTTTGTAATATGAGTTTGTGGACATCCAGGTTTTAATCCTTTCTACCTTGAAAATTAGACCCTGTTTTACATTACATATTTTGTAACAAATCGTGAAGTAAGGTGTTCCTGCTCGCTCTCAGTAGAGAACTAGTTCTGAAACAACCTCTGTACCTAGTCATGTGATGCTCTTTTTTTGGTTGCATGTTTTTGAAGTGAGAGCAGATATTTAACTGGTGAACTTTTATCACTTAGGTGATGGCTCAGGTAGGTGGCTTGTGTAACTTTAGTTTCCAAGGCATCCTCTAGTCTTGTATTCTTCTCTTCAAGTCCACAGGTAGTGCACGTGGTGCAGCTGACAGGTTGGCCAGGAAAAGCCCCTGCTCGTGTTGCCCCGTGACTCATTCCAGAGGGACGCTGGATTCTGGAGGAAAGGACTCACCCGTGCCTCCTGCTCCCTTCTCAGTGTTAGGGGGGAATTCTTGCATGCCAGCCTTGATTTGGAAAGTAGCCAACTGTGTCCTGGGCTGCATCAAAAGGGGCGTGACCAGCAGGTCAAGGAGCTGATTCTCCCCCTCTGCTCTGCTCTGGTGAGACCCCACCCGCAGTGCTGCCTCCAGATGTGGGGCCCCCAACATCAGAAGGATGTGGACCTGCTGGAGTGAGTCCAGAGGAGGCCACAAAGCAGCTCAGAGCAGTAGAGCACCTCTGCTATGGAGACAGGCTGAGAGAATAGGGATTGTTCAGCCTGGAGAAGAGAAGGCTCTGGGGAGACCTTAGAGCCCCTTCCAGTGCCTAGAGGGGCTCCAAGAAAGCTGGAAACGGAGTTTGAACAGGGACACGGAGTGACAGAACAAGGGGGAATGGCTTCCCTCTGACAGAAGGCAGGTTAGATTAGACATTAGAGAGAAATTCTTCCCTGTGAGGGTGGGGAGGCCCTGGCACAGGTTGCCCAGAGAGGCTGTGGCTGCCCCATTCCTGGAAGTGCTCAATGCCAGGTTGGATGAGGCTTGGAGCAACCTGGTCTGGTGGAAGGTGTCCCTGCCCATGGCAGAGGGTGGAACAAGATGAGCTTTAAGGTCTATCCCAACCCAAACCTTTACATGATTCTGTGATTAAAAGAGCAGCAATGCTTATTAAAACTATTGCAGGTTTAAATCAGTGTGTTAAAGGCCAAACCAATGGTAGGTGAGAAGGTGGTGACCTTTATGTTCCCAGGAGGACCTCGCCCTTACCTTACTCCTTCTAAGTGGGGATTTTTTTTCTCTTTTGCACTTCCTCCTTGATTCGCTCCAGACAAATTCTAATTCTTTCTTCTATTTTGACTCCAAACCTGGGTCATCCTGCTGTTCAAACACAAACACTGAGTTTGGTGTTTGTGTATGGGGTGCAGTCCTTGATGTGAATGTCACTTCCTGTGCTGCCAACAGCATTAGGGTTATAAAAAGTACTCTGGAAACCTCAGAAGCATCCTCCATAAATATATTTAATTAAACCCATAGTTTCCAGTATGCCTCAAACACATATATTGTTCCAACTCATGACATTGTGATAATAAGATGACAGCTTTAAAATGTACCGCTTTGGCTAAGCCTTCTCCTTCCCATCTTCCTTTGTGGTTTTTAGGGCCTCTTGATGTTACAGCCTTCATATGGCACATGAATTCTTGGCAGGGTTTCCTCTGCAGTCCAGACCTTTACTGCTGCTCCTCTCACACATTAAAATGTTAGGGGGTTTAGATTCAGTTTTTGTAGCCTTGTTGTCCCTTGTTAACCACAAGGGATAAATAGTTCTTGCTTTAGAAATTCGCAAGACTCCAACATAATTCTTGGATTAATACTTGTCTGGTCATGTATTTTTTTTTCTCATTCAGTGATCCCTGGACGTGTCTTCTTCACCATGAGTGAAGCTCTCGGCTCTGCTTCTTTCTCTCCTTCTGCCTCACCTTATGCAAAATGGGATGCAATTTTTTCCCCTAAAATTAAAGACCTCTTGGGTTCAAGATGTAAAAATTGACTCCAGAAACACCTTGGTTTTCCTAGTAGAAATGTGGAACATTTTCTCTGTGGTAGGTAGGGTGCAGATGGAGGTCACAAGGTGTCCAGGGGATGAAAGAGCCTGTCTTGTGGTGCAGACTTAATTGTCAGTCTGCTCTTTGGTTGTGACATCGCAGGCACTGGATGATTTGTGTGCACTTCCTTCTGCTCCCGAAGCCTCCAGCTCTGCACCAGCAGAGAACAGTTCATCACGAGGGAGTAGCAAATGCATTGAAATGCCCAACATAAGGATTATTTTGGAAATGGCAAATGTCAAGCAACTTGTGGAAGACTAATCAGGTTTGGGACCAATAAGCGTGGAATTGATTTATAGGTTTCTCATCAAACACGTTGCTTGCTTTTTGACAAAATGAGAGATCAGGGACTGGATTTCCTCTCTTTTCTGGCTTCCACCAATGACTTTGTAGCCTGGAAAAAAATCTTTGTTGCCCCCCAACGATGGTTGAGTGGCCCCTGATGAGTCGGCAGTGAGCAATAAGCCTGTGCCACTCATACTGCTGAAGCACTGCTGACAGCCACCTTCCAAGCATAGCTTTGTAATCCTGCCAAGGAGGTGGCTTTGCCTACTTCTGAAATGTGGATTGACCTGCTGTTCTCAATTCTAGATTGAAGTTGAGGGATGTTTTTGGAGACACCCCATACCGTTGAGTAGCCCCAGGCTAAAGGGAAAGAGAGAGACATGCTCCTCGTTCCTCTTGGTGGGACTCGAGCCAGAATTTCAGTTAACAAGACAGATTAGTCCTATTCAACCTCATTTTGTAATGGAAAAATAACTTGGAAAAGGAGGTTTCGGGTGGAGATGTGTGCCATGTGCTGAGCTGGATCAGAGCTGTTCTCTGCAGCAGTGGGTTCATGTGCATCCTGGGATTCACTCTCAGCTGTGCTGCAGCCTGGGGCAGAGACAGGGCTGTAATTTTAGGTTTTGAGAGATGGACTTAGCCAGGACTGCCACAGGTACTGTTTTAAGACTACTGTGAATGTGGGCTTAAGAATAATAATGTATTTCATGATCATTCCTGTAGATAATTACTTTTAATTCACAGAAATAACCCCCCCCCATATATTTTAAAGCAATTAGATTGTGGCTCTCTGCACAGCCTTGCAAGTAAGCTGGTGAAGCCTGTCGAGTTCCACACACGCTAATCCCAACCCCACGTGTGTTATTTCAGTGTCATGGCAAAGCTTTTCTGTCCTGGAGATTCGTGGGCAGTGAGAATTCAGCAGGAGTGAGGTCAAGTGCTCTGCCCTCCGCTCTGGCTAATGCTGGCTTTTTTCTTTACGATGTAGATAAACATTCTCAATCATTAGAGTGATTATGCCTTAAAACCTTCAGCTTAGATTTCTGAGCTACAAGTTTTGATCCTAAATGAACCAATTTTTCCTTCCCCTGTGGTATTCCTATATTTGGATGAAGCAATTTGAAGTCAAGCATAGGCAGTTTAGCTTTGAAAACATCGACATATTGTCCACAACTGCAGCAGTAATATTTATTTGTTAGGGAACTAGACAGCCCCTCAGGTGACTCCCTTTGCCAGCGTGTGGGTCCCTGTTTTCATGAGCTTAAGAAAACCCAAATATTAAAGAATTGCCTTGTCTGGTCTGATCCATTTGCCATCAGAAAGCCCATCTTCTCTCTAAGCATTGGAAAATGGAGCCACAGTTTCACAGTACAAAGCAATAGCAACAATGACTTGAGGGCAAGTGGATTGGATATGGCTTAAAACCTTTAAAAAAAAAAAGGCAGTAGTTCTGGTTTTGGATTTTTCTCTGCAGGAGCACGGGAGGAGGGGAGGGAGGAACAGAAGGGTAGTATTTGCTTGCTTTCCTCGAGCTGGGGCTGTACTTTCATTCAAAGCTCAGCAGATGCTGGACTGAGAGGGGGAAGGACTGGGGCAAAGTCACAGGGCGTAGAGGCAGGAAGGTCAAAAAGGTAGTTTTACTAGTTTCTTTGTAATGATTGTGTTCTCAGAACGAACCAGTTCAGAGATCTGCCTGCCTAGAGCTCCTTGCCAGTTCTGTTGTTAATTATATTTGCCTCAAGTTTTTGTAATACAGGTTTATTTGCAACTAGGTGTGGGAATTCCACTATTTGCTCATGGTACATTTAAGAGCTTAGAGCACTGTGATCTTTTTTTTAGTTTTTTTTTTTTTTTTTAATTTTATTTTTTAAGGTAGATTTTCATTTCTTTGAGCACCTGACCTTAAGTAATATTGTTTAAAAAAAACCAAAACCAACCCCTCAAGGCAAATCACATTAAACTTCATAACTGAATCAATTGGATGCCAGTTCTTCATCATTTTTCCATTTACAGCACTGCCATGGAAAAGACCTGCTCTAGCATACATTCTTTCCTAAACAAGCTTTTCTATCCCTGTGTCTCTTTTCCTCCATTGCTTAATATTCAAGAAAGTGCTTTTGCTTCCTAGGGGGTCCTGGTTTTGCTTCAGACTGCCTTGAAGCATGCTTTGTTCTTGTTGCAAAAGTATTATAATTGGCTAATTCTACCCTTATATCCCTACAGTCTAATGTTTTGGTTTTTTATTGTTTAATGTGCTTAGTAATGTCAGCTTAGCCTTGAACCTACTAAAAGATTGTGTTGCTTTGTTTTTAGCCTTTTTTTCCTCAAATTGTGATGTTAGTATATGCTCAGTATCCACGATGCTGTCTTAAAGCCCTGATATCTCTCATCTTTTCTCTTCCTTTGAGAATTGGTCTAAACCATTCTCAGAGTTTTTAGCTTAAAAAAACCCCAAAACAATGTTTTAAGTCTGTGTGTGTATCTGTCTGTCATTAGGGATTTACTCCTCATAAGTCTTCTTGATTTGGAAGCCAAAGGGATATCGAATGGTATCGAAAAGATTATTGTGCTTATTTTGAAATAAAACCTGTTTAACTGAAGCAATGGGACCCTCACTCTTGCACCCATAATTTAAGAGTGCTGGTGTCAAAGATAGAGATGACTGGCTTAAGTACTTATCTTGGAACATGGATAACTAAACTGTTGTAGGGGTTTTCTCTGTGTATTCTAGCAGGGAAAAAATCTGCACATAGTTGCTGTAGATAAACTAGGCTTTTGAGTCATATCTGTAGATTTGGTTAGTCAACATGGGTAACTGAACTGAGCTGCAGTATCATCGATCTGCTTTCTTCCCAGTTTTGAGAATGCATTGGATAAATGCTTCTGATAGCAGAGGAGGCTGTCACTTCCATTTTTGAGGTGGTCGGGTATCTTGTGATATGCAGCAAAACATAATTAGGATGTCACAGGGGATTTTCACTTTTCCAGCCCTTCTCCAGTCCCCCATTTTCCTTTTCTCCTCTATAGGTGCTGTATTTCCAGCTCATGGTGGAAGCTAACAGCTTCTCTTTCAGCGTTTTGCAGGCAGCTTGAAATGTGAAATTTGAAATGAAATGAGGTCTCTGGAGTTAGTACAGAATGTTGCTTCTTTTCTCCTCCTTGAAGGTTTAAATTTCTGCCTTTAAGTGTTTTACAGAAAAAACAAGTAGTATGGGCCTCATCTGCTGTCAGTTGGTTTTGTAAAGCTTTGCAGGAATGACTCTGAAGAAAGAACAATTCTGCAATTAGTAGGATTTTGCTCGGTGTTAAAGGTTGAAAATCTTGCTGGCAAAGAAACTGGGCCTGTGCCAGAACATGCTTTTAAATATCTGTATTCTGATCCCGTTTCCAAAGGCAATACCAAGAAAGCCCAGCCCCTTTACTTGGCTGCTGGGGAGAAAGCTTCGAGCTGGAAGGAATCCATCTTATCAGCTTGTGCCCTTTTCCTTTGAAGAGGAGCTCTTTGTCCTTTGCCTTTCTGAGAGCCTTCTGCCTCCCTCCTACCAGGGAGGTTTCTTGCCTATTGTGTCCCCGCCTGAGCTGCCTCGTTAGCGCAGGGCTGAGCCTCCATCAATAGCTCCCTCCTCCCTCTGGCACACGGGAACGCTCCCTGCTCCTGCCTGCTCTCCATCCCCCCTTATTCAGTGTTCAGAGCTTCTTCATCCACAGGGATGGGTCATCTTTGCCTAATGGTGCACAAGCCGTCGTCATGATGTCCCTGGTTTTCCTTTGTCAGACCTGACTCTCACCAATGATCCTGTGTGTGATCATCAGATTGGGTCCCTTGTGACAAGAAGGACATTGTGGTGATGGAGGGAGTCCAGAGAAAGAAGGGCAATGGAGCTGGGGAAGGGTCTGGAGCACAAGTCTGATGAGGAGCAGCTGAGGGAGCTGGGGGGTCTCAGCCTGGAGAAAAGGAGGCTCATGGGGGGACCCTTTTGCTTTCTACAACTCCCTGAGAGGAGGTTGTAGCCAGGTGGGCTCAGCCTCTTCTTCCAGGTAACAACTGACAGGATGAGATGAAACAGCCTCAGTTTGTGCCAGGGGAGGTTTAGACTGGCTATGAAGAAAGCTGTCTTCATGAAAAGTGCTGTTGAACACTGGAACAGGCTGCCGAGGGAAGTGGTGGAGTCACCAACTCTGGAGGGATTTAAAAGACATTTGGATGTGGCACTTTGGAGGTGGGCTTGGCAGTGCTGGGTTAACAATTGGACTCTATCTTGGAGGTCTTTTTCATCCTAAAAAGTTTTATGATTTCCTGATTAAGAGCTGTGTGAGTTCTCAGCTTCCCCCCCTTAGATGTCGATGGTACATATAAGCATGTCCAGACATCGCTGGTTTCTCAGAAACAGATGGGCCTAAACTGGCGTCATGGGACTGGAATTTTATTAGTTATCGTTGTTCTTGTGCTTTGGAAAATTAATTTAATTTGAGATAACTAATGAGAAAGTGGTAGGGGAGCCTTTCCCGTGGCGGCTTTGCTCCGGCTGTGCCTCTGCCATTTGCTGGGCGGGTTGGTCTTAATACATCCATTAACGTGACTTCCCTTGGTCAGAGCGAGCTCCTGGCTGCCAGTCTGCTCTGTCTGCTGCTTTCACTTCCCAATGTAGAGCATCAACCTGTGAGCCATTATGTCACTAATAACCATAGGCCTCTTTGAATGCTTTTTTCTGGTGAGCAGCCACTGACTCTGCAGGCTTGGAGGATGGAAGGGAGGGATGAACGAGGTGCCTCGCACTTGCAAGGAGTATTTCTTCCTGCTCTGTAGGACAAATGCAGGAATGTGTAGTCTGTACATGTTTATTTTCAGCAGTACAGCAGCAATCCTTGCCATGTTTTAAAAACTGACTCTGAGTTGCTATGTACTACAATATTGATGTCTTTCGAAGAAAGCTGCCAGAGAAAGCTGATCAAAGCAGAGCAGAGAGAAAACACAAGCTTGGAGCATTTGAGTTTACTGACCTCATTACCTTGTCTCCAGCACTTTAAATTAAGATGTTTAGATGACAAAATTGCATCTTCCTGAGACTGAGAATCGGCTTTGTTAGCACACTGAAATTGTAGTATCTGCTGCCTCTGGCCCTTACTGCATAATTCATAATGTCTTCTGTACCTAAGCCTTAATTAAACCTCCAGATAAGTTGGGTTTTAGTGCTATTTACACATTCTGACCAGAATAGCCTTACTTTCGTGCCAGTGTCACTGTTTCCCACGGATTTCTGAGCAGGGAGCAAACGGATCCGCTTGTGTCCTTTCATGTCTCTATTTGCCATATGATTTTTCTCATTGTTACCAAGGCAACCCTTCTACCCACCCCCCCCAACAGGCAAGTTCTCAATACAATGTAAGTTATTGTCTGGAGCAATTATTAGGCTATTATTAAAGCCCTATTGAGATATGTCAGTATCCCGTAGGAATTTTAAACAAGTGGGAGCAGAGACAATAGCGAGCATTAGAGGACTGCAAACGCCTTGGTAGCGTGGGGAGGATGCCTGCAGCCCTCCCAACAATGTCTCATAAAAACTATGAGCACTCTTCCCAAACTGACAGAAGTCAGGATGTGCCAATGTGGATTAACACTGGAAGGGAAGAGAGGGGAAAGTGCTCTATCAGGGCTCTGGGGCTGCGTGCTGCTCCTCACGTGTGCACCATGCACGCCGAGCATCTTCGCGTGAGTGGAGTACAGCCCACGGGGACATGCTGTAGTGAGTGTATTGTTTTGATGGAAATGATAGTAAAGTATCCCCATCCCACACGGATGGGAGAGTGTTCTTTGTTCGAAAGCCTTCTCCATTTACGATCCCTATTTGTGTGCCCTGAGTTTCAAAGGGAATTATTCATCATCAGTGGCAGGATGTGTGAGATCTGGGCAGTGAGAGGAGATAAGAGAAGAGAGTGACTCTTGACATGGTTATATTTATTACAGCATTTTCTTTTCCAGACTAAGGCTTTTCCAGTTTCCCAGCTGTGGGAATTCAGGAGATATAGGAGCAGAACTTGCCTTGCAGTCTCCTCTTACAGTCCATGTTTCCAGCTGGGGCCACTGGGGTTGTGTTCCTGAAGCCACCACCACTCACGCAGCCATAACAGCCCAACCCTTTCCATACTATCCCAGATCCTGGGACTGCATTTGCTGTCGCCTTTGTCTTGCTGATGCAGTCCTTCTGTTGAGCAATAGCAAAACTGACAGGGTTTTATAGCACCGTATCGATTTCTTCCAGGAATTTCCTTCCAAGAAGCCGCAGTGTTGTCATGGGTCAAAGATGTCACCAGACTGATTTGGCGTTTCGTCTGTGACAGTTGTCAGAAGAGGCTGTGGCTTGCCCAGAACATCTTTGTCTTGGGCTGTGCAAATGTTAAGAGCAATTGTGAGTGCAGATGGAGAACCCACTAATGATGCTGCATATGCAAAAAAAAAAAAAAAGCAGAGGAGTTTGCAAGAACCTTATTTCTGGCTGTTGGAAAGTGAGACTGTTTCTGGTTATTTAGAAGCTAATTTCTTTGAGAAAATCACTTTAAACTCGTGTAAATAGAAGATCCGCCTCCATGATTTCCCCTTCCCACTGCTTGGGAAAGGTGTTTTCCTCTATCCCAGGCTTAATGCAGAAGTGGAGAGGTTTGCCTCATCCCTCTGCACAGCAGTGTGTCACGATAAATATTTGGGGATGTGTCTGTGTGTCTCTTATTTGGTGATTCAGACTAGAGCACAGAATCATAAGGCTGTAGTGCTTAGTCTGACGTATAACATGTTTCTTGGTTCTCATTTATGACTTTTCTGCTGTTTACTTCTCACATAGATTTTGTGTCCATGGATAGCAGCAGTGAGGGGTTCCCAGCTAGCAGAGAGATCCAAGTGCCTCTGAATCCATCTGCTGCTGGCATCTGGCAGCTGTCTGTCAGGTAAAGCCTGTGGTAGCTTCAGTTTTCCAGTTCCTCCATCATTTCAGTGCTCGTCTTTGCTCCGCTGGCTGTTTTCCTGACCTCTGGTGAACCAGGGAGTGGGAATTGTGTGAGCTCCGTGGTTACCCATAGGTTTGTGGGTAGCAGCAAAGAAAACTGGGCAAATGCTCTCACCACAGCTGCTCAGTGCTGTTTTGTGTTTCAGCTGCTTTAGAAGCAGCTCACCCCATCTCATTAATGAACACTGCAGTGATGAGGAAGTTGGTTCACTGAGACTTTGTTAAAGGCTTGTTAAAGAAAGTCAGGTTTCATAGCTAATGGCACTGGAATATCTATCAGCATATGTCTTTTGACAGAGTTACCATTTCAGGCTCTGAAAATGATGTAACTATTTTACTATAATAAAATAATTACAATTTTCAGAGAGGAATCTGGGGCAGTAGGCTATGGTTCATAAAAGCACTCGCTTTTGGCAAACATTTTACAGCTCAAAATAAAAAGCAATTATTTAAAATTATAAAATCTCTTTTGCACAATGTTGCAAACCTTTTTTTAAGTACTGGCAGCATTCCTAGATGTGTATAACTTGTCTGAATAACCATCACCTCTATGGAACATAATTTAGTTCTTGTCAGATTTGCCTACTTGAAACTTTGTTGTGAATATTTTAAACACAGGCTGTTGCTGTTGAATCTCTGCTGCTAGTTGTAGAGGTGGTGTGTATTTATACTACATTTACAGGACAGAGTTTATTTTTCATCTTTCAGTGCTAATGAAGCTGCTAATGAGGAGAGATCCATAGTTTGTGGATATGCAAAGAACGTTTCACAGGTCATTTCTTAAGTAGTATTAAACAACATGCTAATAAGGCATGCTAGGTGGATGTGTTAGTGAATCTTCAATTTTAAATAGCAGAAGCAAACCCTAAATGAGAACATTCTTTATAGCTAACTGCAAAAATAAATTTGCATCAAATGTCACTTGTTATAAATTTCCTAAATTTGCTCTTCTACAATAAACACAAAAGCAAATGATACCCCTTAGTTCAGCAGCAGCCACTGGGCTTGGTCTTTTCAAGCTCATTCTTAAAAAGCAAGATTGATTTAATGTTCAGTGACTTTTTGTGTAGAGGCTGCCCGTGTGTAGTTGTGTTTTGTGCCTTGTGGGTGTTCTCCTGTCCCTGCAAACAATCCTGTGTAACTGATAGTGTCAGTTGAGCCGTGTGATCCGTGGCTGGTGCACCGCGGCTGCTCCAGCACTGCCGACAGAGGACTCGGATTCTGGGATGGGTGTGACATCCCTAAAAAAAAGGGAAAGCTATCTTTTTGCCACCAAGAAATGATTACGGTTCCCTTTATTTTACATTTCATTATGTGCTGTTTGATATCTCGTGTTGATGTGCTCTCTTGTGCCATACAAAGTCTGCAGGTCTCATCAGTGTCTTTGCTTTATGGCTTTCTAGTGTATTAACACCAAATAGACCTATAAGGTGTCAGGGTGATTACAGGGTATGCTCAGCTTCATCCTGGCTACAAATTTCAAACATTTTTTAGACCCCTTGTCTGTTTGAAGACTTGCATTTCTTCCCAAAGAGTTTTTTCAGACTTGCTTCTGCTCTGTCCAGTGTTATGTGTATGTGACACATGGAAGTGGCAAGCTCCAAAGTTGGAGATTCTTCTCCAGAGCTGGAAACTCTTTCCCCAAAATGATCTGTCTGTGCTGAGTTTGTCCCTTACAGAAAACATGCTGTCTTGGCTATTTCCTTTGTGTCAGCAGTTCCTCTTGTAATAGTCTCAGAGGTTAAGAGAGACCCATCAACAGATCCTTGGGTAAGTTTACATCCAAGACCCAGGACACTCCTTTGATCTTAAATGCAGTTATCCTTCATCCAGCTTAATTTTGGATGGTAACAATAGAGGAAGGAGTTCTCACCCGTGGAAAGCAAAGATGTGCCAAAGCTTTTGGTGGAGCACCTATCAGTATGGTTTGGGTTGTTGTTTTTTTTTTTAAAAAGAGTTGTTGGAATCCTTCTGGCAGCCCCATCTTGTATTTCTGCTGAATTCTGACTGTTTTGTCATCTGCATGCTACCTGCCATGTGGCACATTTCATATACTTGTTTGGCAAAGGAGAGGAAAATACATCCATGTTCTGCTTTAAAAATAGTGCCGCCGTCTGTACGACCACTTGTGTTGTGTGGGGGGATTGCCGTGCTATCACTGTCTCTGGAGGCAGATTGATAGCTACAGAACTGCAGTTTCGGGCTCTGTGTGTGTGAATTGAGTGATAAAACAGCCAAGAAACCTGAAAATTAATGCCTATGTTCAATGTGAGTTTGCAAGGGAAGGGGGCTTTAATCTTTTGGATTGGTTAAAAGGTACCATTATTTCAGAGAAGGGCAGGAAGCTTCATGAAAAGCTGATTCCAGTAAGTTAAAAGAGGTGGTTGAGACCTTGGACACATTTAGCAGGAACAGAGGCTGTGTTTCTAATTGAGGGTGATGGAGACCAAACCAGAAGCAAATAGCTCTTGTTGGTAGCAGGACCAAGTGCAGCATCAGCAGCTTCCTTCTTTGTCGCCTCAGAGGGCGGGCATACAAGTGGTATTACTATCATGTGTACATTTGTCTGTATATTCACAGCCAGAGTGGTTTAGTGTTGGCAAACATAAAGTTTTTTCAGTTTGAGAAATTGTTTTGAGGTTAGTTGTGTCTCTCTCTCCCTCAGGAAGCTCAGTGTGCACAGATATGGACCTTTCTCTTATGTCTCTGGCTTAAATTTCCTCTTCATTCATTCCATCCTGTCCCTCCTAACCCATCCCTCTTTTCTTTCACTACTGTAATGAATTAATGATTTTATGTAAATGTGGTGTTTGATGGACTGAGGAGGTGTGCCTTGGGACTTGTTTAAGCTATCACATAGGAAATGCATCGTCTGCTTCATGTTTTCTGCAATTGCACTCAGTTTTATTTTTCCTTTATTCCTTCTCCCTCTTCTCTATTTTTTCCCCTCAAAACAGTTCTTTAGATATATTCCTTTTGCCTGGGTTTCAGCATTTAATTATTTTATCCATCCTATCTCTGTGCCCTACCGCCCTTATTTTCCACCCTAAAATGTGAAGGAAAAAAAGCAACCATCCCTGCATTACATACCTGATTGCTATTCGGTTCCCAAGGGAGAGGCACTGGGAGCTAAATGCAAGGGCTGGAGGTCTGGGCTCTCTGGTTAGATTCACTGAATGTCACTAATTAGAGCAGAGTAGCCACTTACATATTTATTCATCTTTCAGAACAGTTGGTGAATCAATTGGGTAAATGAACTGGAGCAGCATCAGTGCTTCTTGTGCTGAATATGCTGAAGGACCAACCCCCCAAACCCTGTGTGCTTAACCCCCAAATCTGTTGAGGTTGGTTCTTTGTGACTTGCTGGTATAGACCAGTATGGCTGTAACAAAATTTCATTTCTTTGTGACTTTTAGGTGATGCTTTTTCCACTCCCCTGTCTTCTGCTGTTGAAGAGGAGCTGATTCCAGCCTCTGAAATATTTGTCAAAAATAAAAAACTGCTGGTGAGGGAAAAAAAGTAATGTTGCCTTTAAGGCCATCCTCACCCTACTTGTAGTTAGTGGTTCAATTTACCTAAAGCTTAAATAATAAGTCTTTGCAGGACATAAAATCAGGACAACAACCATTTGTGCCGACGCACGACTGAAACAGCACAGAATAACCTTGCAGTTCACGGTGGATTTTTTTAGACAGTGCAGATGGATTTCCCGGTGAACACCTTGAAGTGTTGCCTTTCACCAAAATTCTGTCTGAATTTAGCTCCTAATTGATAATAGCTCATTTACTTTCTCGGAGCAGGATGGTGACAGCCTCCCGGTCCCCCCTCGCTGGGAGATTTGCATTCCATCTGCTCCGGCTGTTGATTAGCAGCACGCCGGCTACATGAGCAGTGCTTCTGGATGCTGCGGTCATCTGTTGCAATGGAATTCTCCTGTGAGGGCACAGCCACAAAGCTAAAAGCGTGGCTAGGGGAGCAGTATAACCATTTTGGGGTTTGCTCTTACGGGGGGGGCTTCGTGCACTGGTTGAGTCCAGGTTTCCTGGAGCTCAGCAAAAGCTTTCAAACACTTGGTGGACAAAGCTCCGAGCTCCTCCTGGCTTGATGCTGGTGCTGCTGTTGGGAGTGTTTTCTCTCAGTTCTAGTTGTATCACCTGTACTTTAAATAAGGATCAGCCTTTAATTTAACAGGTTTTGCGAAGAAGAAGGTTTCAAGTCGACCGTACCTTCAAGGTGGGCAGTATCTTGTTAACTGCTGCTTGGCAAACTTGCTGTGTACAGCACACTGATTCTGCAACTGGGACTTAAATTCAGGCTTTTTGCCACTACCACCAAAAGGGGCAAAATAGAATTAAATGTGGTGGCTCTGTAATATGTTCTTTGAAATGTAAATAAGAGGTGACTTAGGAAGTGGGGCCATTGAATTTTTTACCCTCAGCATGCTTCGAGTTTGTGTTTGAACGCAAAACCTTTCTGTTGCCAGTTACTTCTGCAGTTTGTGTATTCCCTTCCTACCAGGTTTTGTTCGGGAAGCAATAGAAATTACTGAATGGTTCCTTTTGCCTTTTTATTTACCAAGTGCCAGCAGTGCTTTGCATTGAGCCTGGGGGAAATGAGGGGGGTGGGGGAAATCACATGCCTTTCAATCTTTCTTCCTATTTGGGGTGTAAAAATCCTTTTCAAAAGGATTCATTCCAGTTCCAGTCTGGCAGGGATGCTCCAAGAGGGGATACCCGTGTGGTTTCTGGCTAGGGGCTTGTGCTGTGCGAAATGAAAGTGATTAGCTTGGAAGGCAGACAAACAAACAAGTGCAGTCCTGGTCTTTGCTGCATTTTAATCTTAAACTAAAATTACCCCTGGAACACAGCAGATCTGTTGAGGAGTTGAAGTGGGCATAGACGTTCAAATCAATCCCTTTGAAAGACCATCTTCTCTCCCCTTGAAGGAAGGACGTTTAGTAGCAAAGCTGTGTCTGAGGAATGCTGCTTTTACTTAATTTTTTTTAAATTGGTTTTAAACAAGCCCTTTAAGCGCAGGATTGAAAGGAAGGGAGGGCAAGGGATGCTCCCTGAAAGTGTGTTTAGAACAACTCCAAACTTGTGGGGACCTGCACTGGAGCAGTTCTGGTTATCTTGGATTTACTGCAGTGTTTCCAGGCATGCTTCAATCCATGTTTTTTAATTAATATAGCAGGGTAGGGCTCAGCTGGGTGGCTGTGCACTGTGTGAGCAAGGAGGAATATAACCTTGGCTAGGCTTTGTAATGTTGTGGTGAGGATCCTACAACATCTGTTGCTGTAATAATGTAAGAATTAAAGCAAAAGAATTACTGCCTTGAGCGGAGAAGCAGCTACCTTAGTGTTCATTTGCTGGTGTTTTAGCTGGACTTACATAATTTAAAAAGAAAAATGTTGTTTTAAACTGTGTGAAACATTTAGGAAGATGCTGCTATAAACATTTATGAGCATTAACAATCTGTTCTGCTCCTGACTGTGCTCTGACTGTAAGGGTGCCCTGGTAAAATCTTACACAGAGCCACTCCCGAGCCTTGTGCCATTTCTCTGAGATACCCAAAAACCGTATTTTTCTTCATCTGATAATTGCTTGCTTATTATTATCTTGCTGTTTGCTCTTATTAGCTAGTAAAATAAAAAAGGAAAAATGAATTTGAGTAGTGGTGGCTCCCTGGGGGGAAATTAAGCCATTGATAGCACGTTTGAAGTAGGTTTGTCTTTGTAGCCTGCATTCACTATACTCCATATGGGGAACCTGTTGTTGGTTCTGCGTCATTTGTTTTGTCTTTCTGGTTGCTCTTAATATTAATTGGAGTCTTTCCCAAGACACAGTTCTGTTAACCTTCCTTTTGTCATTTCCCTCCTTCCCCGCCCCCACTATCCCCAATGAATATGCTCTCCTGTGTCTGAAAAGAGCTTTAAAAGTACCATTGTTGGTGTTTTTTAAATGGTGATGGCCCGTTTATTCACCTGTGGTTTGTTTTTTTTTTACCACCGGTATTTGTGTTTTCATTTGTTTGCTCAACTTCTGAATTTTGTATGTGCTGTAATTGGTTATAAGGATGCAAATAGTTTCCTGGAGTGATGGGTATAGGTCTCTTATCAGCTCCAATTATGCAAAATGTTTTCAATTAGCTGTAATTCCCTTCTCTGCCTCCTCCCAGACAGGCATTGCTGAGCAGGGTCTCTCTGGTAACACCGGTGTGCTGTGCTTGAGCAGCCTTGTTCCTTCTATATCTCATCCTGTCCCAGGAGCGTTAGGATCGGGAAGCACACTCTGCTACTTGTGTTTTTAAAAAGTTAAAATACCCTTAATCACACCACTTCCCTAAAGGTTTTCAGTATTGCTGCTGGCAACTTCAAGGGGACACTTGCTCCGTCTTGAGATTCTCACAGTTTTGCCCATGACAATGGAAATAAATGACCCTCCTGCACTGCAAAGCTTTCCCTTGAGCTTATCCCTTATTTTGCAAAACCATAGCAGGCAGAAAAGTGTTTTTTACAATACTGGTAACTACCAAAGCAAGATGCTTTTTTAGAGGGACTGATGTGATGGCTAAATGGGAAATGGCAATTTCTGTGGTGTCTTCGCAGAGAACAGTTGCCAGGAACTGACCAAAATGTTCCTGTAAGCCCTGAGGTGGTTCTGGCTCTGAGGTTTCCACCTCCATGTCTAGTGGAAGGTGTCCCTGCCCATGGCAGAGGGTTTGGAACAAGATGGTCTTTAAGGTCCTTTTCCAACCCAAACTATTCCATGATGATGTACAGTGACAGACAACAACAAGGAGAAAGCAGAGCAGTTTCCTGACAGAAACAGTTGTTGTGCAGAGACTTTATTGAAAAAGTTTGAAGCCATGTGGATGGAGATTGCTTATGTAGCACAGGGAAGAGGCTCATGACTTTTGCCTAGTATGGAGAAGATTCCATTGTTCAAAACAGTGCTGACTGTTATTTGCCAATGAATTACTGATTACCTGCAGCAGGATAAAACAACTCTGGGTTTAAATAGCTTCAACCCTCAAAAGAAATACTTGGAAGCCCTCTAAATACCATCTCTGTAGTTGGAGTATACTTTTCTCCCTGTTCTACCTGAAATTAACCCTGCTGCTTGTTTTAGGCCTATGCTTGGCCCCTAATTCATGTTCCTTGACTGACAGAATCCATCAGGGAACCGAGGAGGTTGGGACTGACCTGTTCCAGCACATGTATTTGGGCAGTTGCACCAGAGGGGCCGAGATTGATGGGTGCAAGGACTCAAAGAAGTGCTTGAATCCAGAGTGAGGTTTTGTAAAAACTAATTTGATGCATCTGCTTCTGTGTTACTTATCAACCCAGAAAGGCTTATATGGGTCAGATTTCTGCAACTTTTTAAGGCCTCTCCAAGTAAAAGCGAGGTGTTGGACTGCTGGGCTTGATCCCACAGCACCTGAACAGGGTGTGGTTTTAATGCTGGAAGATGGCATTTCCTAAACCTCTTGGAGTGTGTACCCTGCTGGTGGCCACCTACAAATCCTGATGAAGAACAGAACTGCTTAGGTGTTATGAGTCTCAGTTTGGGTGAGTGTGGTCAGGGGGTGGTGGGGCAGCACAGATGATCTGCTTGTTGGGCTGCATTTGCAGGGATGGCTTTATCGCTGGGAAGATGTTTGATAGGATCTAGGTCTCTTGTTTCAGCAGAAATTAGCACTTTTTTTGTAGGACTTGGTTATGCAAGACCTGATTTTTGCCAGCAATTTAAAAAGAAAAATAAAAAACGTGTATATACAGTGGGGAAAAAGTGATATTTGGTGGAGGAAGGAAAGGAGTGGGGGAGGAAGCACTGAGAGAACAAGACTTAAATTCCATTTCAAGATGATTCTGCCTTGCCTTTATCTTGTTTGTCAGATATGTGAGTGACAGGTAAAGTCTGTCATGGCATATATGAATATCATGCATATATGAACTTTTGTTCAACCTTTTTAGTCCTTTTCTGGGGAGAAGATTTTCTTTTTACTTTGTACATCGCTGTCATACCGAATATCACCTTCACAATGAGGGCTGTGGACAAGGGAAAATGTCCCCAAGGGAATGGAAGCTTGGACCTGTTGCATAGTGAATCACCTGCAGAGCACTTGTGGTACAGATAAGACAAATGTTGCTGCAATCACTTGTGTAACGCCAGGTCACAGTGGATTCTTAGTTTACTTTGTTTCCCAACTTATTTCTTCTTTTTAGCACTTTATGCTTTTACACTAAAATATCTATTTGGTGGAGCAACCTGCTTTAGTTGAAGATGCCCCTGCTCTCATTGCTGAGGGGCTGGACTGGGTGGACTTTAAATGTCCCTTCCAAACCCAAACTGTTCTGCAGTTCTGTGATTTTTATTTCTATTCAAAATAGCTAAAAGCATACTAAAGTGTCTCAAAAATGTTTTAGGATCAGTTGTGCTGGAGTACCCAGCCAGTTTGCATCCAAGACAGGGATGGCTCTTCCCCATAAGAGAGTTGGAGGAGGGAGGACTGGAGGCACACGAGCTGCTGGAGCGTTGGCAGGAGGTGAGGGGCTGCTGAGAAAAAGACCAAAGCTCAAACATGTTCAATCTGTTTAACAAATAATTGAGACATTTACTGAGTTCATATCAAGGGTACAGGCATGTGATTCCAACTCCAGTGAGCTGTGTTGGCTTCACCAGTGTCTCCTTGTCAGCTGAGCTGTGGGGTGATGCCTTTAGTCATCTCTCAGCACAGGATGGATGCGAGTCCAGGCGGGTGATTTGATATTCCAGTTAAATCAGTCTAACAGGTAACTGCTGCCAGAGGGGGAATCTCCCTCTCAATGCCTCCTCCCTGTGTGCCAGGAGCTCTTTCAGAGGACTAAACCCCAGGAAACTAGTTTATTGATCAATTAGGTTTTTAAAGCTTTTTAATACTAATGCTCAGTCATTCTCTAAATACCGGATTAGCTTCCTGAACTGGTTCACTGGGCTTGAATGAGCAGCAATAGCAGAGCAAGGAAAGGACATCATGTGTGTGTCTGAGAGAGGATATATAAAGGACAGCCAAAACTGCTGCTGAAATTCCCCATCACTCCATCTCCATGCAATTTTCCTTGGAAGGAAAAGCTTTATCTAAAAGTACAAGACTTAAAAGTGTGCTTTATCAACATTCCTTTAACTGTCTGTAATCTCAGGTTTATTTTAATGCCTGTCTTGTTTTTTGTTTATGTCAGATGTTCTGATGGGTTTTGTGTAATTTTAATGAGAAGATAATTGTTATTGCTCAGTAAAATTCTGGAAATAGAACTACTAAAACTTGGAGGCTCAATAAAAGGAGCATAAACAGTCACTTTATTACGACGCTTCATCTTCTGACAGAAACCTTTTTTGCTCGATTAAAATATTCACAATATCGAATGTACATCTTTCCTGATAAATACAAATGCACATTAAAAAACATTAGGAAGTTTCCTGCTATTTCTCTTTCCTTGCCATGAAATATAACCCTCATTCAGTAGATGGGGCAGGTAACCAGCACTTGTGGGTTTTAGGGTGAGGGATCTCTGCTATATTCAGCACTGGAGTATTTGAGTTTCCTTTGATTGCCCCTTGCTGCTGTGTTTCCAGTCCCCATGTTCTTCTCCCCATGGAAGTCCCCAGTGCTCCATCACTGCTTCGGGGGCTGGCACAGATCTGGACAACTGGGTTCATCTTCCCTTCCTTTTTCTGGAACCCACATATATATTTGTTTAAATGTCATTTGGCTAAAAATGACATTTTTTAGCGATGACATTATCATAGCTCTGGCACTGATAATCAGCAGAGGGTTTGCTGAATTCATTCAGTTTTATCAGGCTGAAGGGAAAGGTGGGGAAGGTGAATATAAGGAAAAGCTTCACTTTGAACTCTGAGCCCTTGATTTTCTATCAACAATTCTGGTCTTGGTTTTCCATGCTGCTTTGGGCTTTTGTTTTGTATTTATCTTCTTGGTTTATGGACCAAATTGGACAACTTAGGGAAGTGTATTTATTTCCATCCATGTAATTTAGCAGAAGGAAGGTTTTTCAGATTTTTTTGTAGCTGTATAAAACACAGCTGTGCTAATTTACTTGAGATCCATTCAGTGAATCTAAAAAGCATGAACAGATACTGCTAAGTTTTTAGTTTGGTGGCCCCTCCATTGAAGAGGAGGAAAAACTATCAGCTTAAAGGCTGATGAAGATCTCTCTTGGTATAGGGAATGGATGGCAGTGCTGAACTTGTCCCCTGTAGCATCTGCCAGATGGTGCACGGGCCAGTTCAGATTCCTTGTCTGTGAGAGACTGGAGTATCTCTGCTTTGCTTAACCCCCAGTGTGTCAACTCTGATATGTTTTTTTTGTGCAACCATAATTGCTGCTGTCTTGTCTTGTTTTAATGAAATCCAGAACTGGAGGCAGCAGATGAGCAGCTTGAGGAACGTGCAGGTGCGTTGTGTAAGCAGGGAATGTCCCTTGTGATCCTGGTTTGCATAGCTGGTTACTTGTCTAAACTGAGCATTCACAGCCTAGACAGGTTCTGGTATGCACTGAGTAACTTAACCCTGGTGCTCTCCGTTCTTTGTCTTGGAGTCTGGTGATGGTCACTGGAAATTTCATCTGGACTCTTAGTTCCTGATGACTGTCTTGGAAGTATTTGCAAAAACACATATTGATTTTTTACTTTCCTTCTGGAAAATAGAAGAATTTGAAACTTGTTGGGTATTTGAAGTGGGTATTGAGAGTGCTGTCCCTGTATGACATCATCTGGCTGTCAGGACCTGGCTCCAGGTCTGTCATCCTGTATTACCAATATTTTTGTGGTGGGTTTTGAAATATTATTAGGCGTTTGTGCTGCTTCTCTTTATTTATTTATTTTTCTGTCACAAGTTTCTGCCTTCAAACTTTAGCTGTCCTTCAAACCTGAGGTACCACACAGGTCTTGTAATTCTGCTGGGAAATACTGATTCTCCTAATGGTACAGAAGTGAAGCACTGTAAAGTTATTTAAGCATCATGGTCACATATAGCTGACAAAGACTAGAGCCACCTTCCTTACTTGCAAAAGGACTTTTTATGAGTGCTGGATCCTGGTTTAAAGAAGTGAACCTGTAGGACAGTTGTGCAGCTGCCCTGTAGACCACAAAACTTGACATTAGGAGCTACAAAGCTCATAGCAGCCAGCTGGACAACATCTGCCTCCTCACATCTGGCTGCTTCATTGCCTGGTTTTTCTGCACCTGAAGTTCATACCAGGATGCTGTCGTTGCTTTGGAATCTGTGTTTATGGAGTCACAAATGTAAATAATTTACAGTAAACCCTTGGCTGGATGTCTGGTTTGTGGGCATGTTGGGGAGGTTGCTTTTTCTTTCCAGTTAAATAAACCATCTACAAGAATCTGGCTGGTTTCCTCATGAGATTTCAGTGATACAAACTTAAAAAAAATAGGGAAGCAAAATTTTTACTGACTTGAGAAATCACAATTTCTAAAGGTATTTTGAAATACACCCTGGATTAATTGGTAAAAATAACAAAATTGTGAACCAAAACTTGAGAGAACTTGTGTTGGTGTCATGCAATAGTTCTTGCCTCCTCCTTCCCCTGCCCACACATAAACCCTGTGTGTGCAGGCAATACCAACCTTATTTGCTACCTGAGTGGTCATTTTTTATTGCTAGATTTAGGGGAACAATTAAATAACCAAATCTATTTTGGGCTGAAGCATTCACTAAGTGGAGAGCTGACTTGCTTATCTGTGGGGGTTCAGAAAAGCACAGGTATAGCCTGCTATGAATTTTCTTAACTTTTTTTTTTTTGAGATTAACCAGTGCATGGAGCTTCTTTCCTGCTGATTTTATAGTATTTTAAGCTGAGGTCCACTTTCATCTGATGGAGTAAATTCTGAGAGAGAAAGAACCATTATATGTACAATTTGTAGCTCAGATGTCAAGGTGTAATAGCATGAATGCAAATATTCATTACTTGGAAGCAGAGTTGGCTTCTTTCCTCTTCCTATAGAAAGAATATATCCTAGTAAGAAATTTCTCTATCTATACTCAAAGCACTTAAAATTCTGTACTAGGAAACTTTAATTTGCCACAATACTGGACATGAAGATGCACAGTTAGTAATTAATTAATTGGAAGTTTCAGCAACTGATCCAATTTGCAGCCGACCCAAGTGCTGCTTTCTGTCCTGAGGAAGGGAGTTGCCTCGTGGAAGAACCTTTCCTCTGGAAAAACAGCCCAATAAACACGAGGGTGAGGCATTAGGAGTGTAAAGGTAATCTTAGCCCTTGCACTTATGAACTACAGAGTTTGATTTTTAGCCGTAAAATCTCACAGTGTAAAAGGTTGGGAAACTACAGCCTTGGTGCTGCAGGACTGTCAAGGGTATTAGAAAATTGTGATGGTTGAGTAGACAGACAAAGCTGATGGGATTTTGGAGGCAGATACATGTTTTCATTACAGTGACCCACTTTTAAAGATTTTTGAGTGGTAATAGAAGTGGCTTTTTTTTTTTCTTTTTTTTTTTCCCCCTAATGTGCATCTGGGCCTAGAAGTATAAGCAGTTACTGTCATTATTGACCTGAGAACAAGAAAACTGTCCTTTAAATCTTGTTAATTTTTCAGAACACAGTCCTGTTGTTTTAAACCTATTTGAGCTCTGGGTACAGAGTGTAGACATCTTTAAAATTTTAATGTATTAAGAATGGTGCTGATGTTAAACTTGTGATCACCTGTTCAGTTTGATTTGATGTGTTTTATGCCAATGTTAAGTTTCATTTTGATTTTTATTTTATTGACTGAATGACATAGCCCTCCTCATAAATGGAATTGCCTCCTCTCTAACTGAAGTGTTGAAATAACATTACTCAGATAAAGCTGTTTCGTGGCAAACAGAAGGTGATTCAGAGAACTACACCTGTGCTGATCTCATAACTAAGCTAATTAATCTTTTTAAATTAAATGCCCTTTAAAATTCAGCATGATAAAGATGAAAAGATTTTTTTAAATGATTACTTTTAGAGGGCACTGCTCTAACAAAGAAAACTTTTACTGTGTGTGTTCTTGCAAGGAGTGAGTAAGCAGAGCTGCCTTGGGATGCTAATCATTTGTTCATATACTACAGCTGCAGAAAATGAGAAACTAAATGAACAGTTGAGAGAA
This sequence comes from Platyrinchus mystaceus, assembly GCA_035041135.1. Taxonomy (NCBI): domain Eukaryota; kingdom Metazoa; phylum Chordata; class Aves; order Passeriformes; family Tyrannidae; genus Platyrinchus; species Platyrinchus mystaceus. Next base: position 29,520,332 of record JAWWLV010000005.1, on the reverse strand, counting down.
GCACTGAGAAATGAGTGCTTGGGACAGTGCGGGAATGTAATTTGGGTGTTAATTTTTCAACTTCAGCTTCTGTTTTAGGTGTGCCAACATCTCAGCTCTCTGCAAACCAGAAAACATGGGGCAGGGGGGAGTTCATCCTGATTGCTGCTGATTTGGGCTTTGCAAGTAAAAGCAACAGCCTTTCAGGCTTCCTGTGTTTTTTATTCAGGACAGGCAATCCATAGGAAGATGAGGTCAGGAAGCTGCAATATTGATCAGACTCTCTTCTTGGCAGCCTTGTCCGTGGCAGCTTCAGGGAGCTGAGGGTAAATGGAGTATCAGGGCTATAGAAAAAGAACAAAAGGAAGGTTACTGCTGAACCTTCTTGGCAGCAATAGCTGGATGCCTTTTAAAAACAGGCCCTGTTGTCATGGAGCTTCCGAATCCAAGGCCGGGTTTCTGGCACCGTGATTTTCTCATGGCAAAACACGTTGTCCTGTCCCAGCCTTGGGGGGAAAATAAATAAATAAAGGCAGTAGCCTTGGCAGCACTGGTCTATTATTGCAGCTAAATGACTGAACTGCAGTGGGAACGGCACCAAAGGGAAACCTCTTCTTCACAGAGAATCCTGATTTTTTTTTTTTTTTTTTTAAGGCTGGCATCCATCCTGGTCTGCAAAATATCTTTTATAAGTCAGTGTTTGACATTTGGAGAAGGATTTTGAATAGTTGATCTAGAACTTGCTTTCCTCTGAGTCAGCAATGTTTTGAGGCTGAAACAGAGACCTGAATTCCTAATCTCAAGGTTTTTGGAAGGGCTTCCAGTAGCAGTTGGTTTGCATTTCAAAGCCCATTTTCCTCTTCCAAAAGTTCAGGTTATAGTCAAACTGTTCAACACACTTATTTATCATTTCCTGAAGTGACCAATAATGTTCAAAACAAGATATTTATTGATTTATTTGGCACTGATTATGTTAGTTTAACACTGTTGGTTTGCTGAGATTTTTGCTGTCTTAAAAGGTGATATTTTGGTTGCATAGAAATATTCGTGCTTGACATTCTGGACAAAAAATATATTCCACTCCTGATGAGATTGATTTTTTTTCTTTATTCTTTGACAGCTTCAGTGACTGAAGTTTAAAAACTTGCTTGGTCTTACTATTATTTTGTGGATGTACTGAAACAAGCGATGGCAAAAGAGGCTTGGTGTTTCCAAAGCAGGAAAGCAGTGAGCCTGTGTGCTTTTAATGCTGTGTGACTTATTTTTAAAGGCAGGAAAGAATGATTCCCCCATGTCATAAAGCTCCTCTCCCTAAGCTTGTCTTCTTGACATGAACAAACTCTTTGGGCTGAAGAATTTGCCTCTCAGGTCCATCCTTAAGAGTCAGCTGTGGTTTGATACTGCCCGATTACTGTACTTTGAAAAGTTTCAGGCAGCTAGTGAATAAAAATCTCTGCATTTTAAGTATTGCACAGTAATTTCTATTGCTTCATCTGCCTGTTTGTGCTTTGTCTGTTGTTGGGTCAAGGATTTAGAGCTCTTGAAGGCAAGTTCAGATTGGTCTTGTTGGGAGTGCCCTAGGGCAGGATGTCGCAACTACTGTAACTCTGCCCTTCAAGTTCCCAGCCCTGAAGCAGAGTTATTTTCTGACCTTCTGGTGTTTTAGGCTGCCCTCAAGGAGGGATCCATGTGGAGGCACGATGTGGAGTGGGATTGCCTGGGGTATGTGCATCTTTGATTCTGCAGAGCCAAGGACCTCAAGCAGGGCTTTAATAACACCTTGGGGCTGCTGCGGCTTTTCCTCAGCACAGAGGAGCCCGAGCCCTGTCATTCCACGGTTTGTTTGCACAAGGGAGGGAGCCCTCATCCTTGGGAGTAGCCACAGATCTGCAACTATAATGACTGGATAATAAAGGAACCCTGGGAGCCAAAACTTGGAGCTTGGAACAGCCTTTGGAGCCCTTGAGAATTCTTCTCTACAAGCCTCTGGGTGGTGGAGTTGTAAACACCAGGCATCTCTGCAGAACTGGTTATTTTCTCTCTGTTTACTCTTTAAAAGCATCATCAGACTCCAAAAGAAGACAGATTTCTTCCAAGGTTGCCCCTGTGCTGCACTTTTGTGTTCTGTTCTTTGCTCTTTCTATACCATCCCTTAAAAACCTGACTGAAGTGTGTGTAGGTTCATGGTGCTCAATATCAGGGCTACAAACATAAACCCCAGAAAATTCTAAATGCTGAAAGTTTCTATTTAAATGTTCTCTTGATTAATGCTACTTTTGGGTTGGTTCTACCTGAAAACTAATGCTAAATGAAAAAGATTTCTTGGTTATGACAGTCTAATACAGGCGTCCTCAAACTTTTCAAACAGGGGGCCGGTTCCCTGTCCATCAGACACTGTCGGGGGCCGGACTATAGTTTGGAAAAAAATGAACGAATTCCTCTGCAAACTGCACATATTTTATTTGTAGTAGTGCACAAAAAACAGGAAAAA
>JAWWLV010000005.1:29447096-29517762 GCA_035041135.1 Platyrinchus mystaceus | reverse complement strand
TTCCTCTGCAAACTGCACATATTTTATTTGTAGTAGTGCACAAAAAACAGGAAAAAGAATGCGTGCACTTCCCACTGGTGCTGGCTTGCTTGTCCTGCTTGGGAGCTGGAGGGAGGGAGGGAGAGACAGGGAGCGGCCGACCTCACTGATGCCGCCGCCCCCCTCCTCAGCCCGGCCGCGCAGTCTGGAAAGGGCGGCCAGAAGGGACTGAAGGGACTTTGCCACCGGGGCTCTGGAGATTCGCCCGAGTGGGCGGGGGGGGGGTTCTGTAAATACCGGCGGGCCGGATTGAGGACCCTGGGGGGCTGTATCTGGCCTGCGGGCCGTAGTTTGAGGACCCCTGGTCTAGTATGTGTATCTGCTAGTGAGTGAAGCTTTTCTGCAGTCAGTTTTCTTCCCAATTTAATGACATGTATTTCAACATCTATTTGAATGTTTTCATCCCAAGGAAGTGGTGGAATCACCATCCCTGGAAATGTTAAAAAAATGTGTGAATGTGTCACTTGGGGACATGATTTAATGGTAACATGGCAGTGCTGGGTTAATGGTTGGACTTGATGATCCTAGAGGCCCTTTCCAACCTGATTCTGTGGTTCTATGATCTATTTCTCAATGCTATCAAAACCATAATAAAAATTTAATTTTCCTGTTTGTATCATATTTTCCGTCTGAATATTCAGGCAATGTAACTATGGGGGGTATGAAGAGTCTGCTTCACTTCAGCATTAGGAACATTTGGTTTTTGACAGTACTGAAATTGGTAATTATAGTGTGTCTTCTTTAATTTTTTTACTCATTAAACTAATTTCTTAATTATTAAAAAATGCATTCTGTCTCTGAGACTCTGCACTGTATTTTTTTTATAACAACAAAGTGACCGAATTGCTGCTTTAATTTCAAGTTTTGACTTTGACTATGGAATTGTATGTAGTTCTTCCAAAAGAATTAAAACCATCCCAGAGCAATGGGGTGGAGAACAGCTGTGGATCTGATCATTTTCACCATAACGTAGACCTCTTCCTTTCAACTTTGCTGATGAGAGAAAGTTTTATTTTCCAGGAGGGAAGCTTCCACACAGTTTTCTGGATACTATCAGGCAGATTTTAGTTCCGATGATAGGTTTGTGTTTGAAGGATTACAGTGGTGAGAAGGTGGGAATGGTGGCTGAAACCAGTAAGTCCTCCTGAAAGGTCAGATGAAGCCTTCAGTTTAAACTCTTGGTGCTTTCCTTCTAAATACAGTTGTTTTGCCAAGCTGGGGAGAATAATTTTATGGCCAGCTTTGGTCCTCAAACATAAGCTGGGTTAGGAAGTGGAAATAGAGCTTGTGAGATCTGCACTAGCATGGGAACTTTGGTTGAGGTGCTGTTACTGCTTATATGAGTGTTTCCCTCTCTGTCTTGGTGCAATTCCTTTTACAGCCAAATATATGTTTCCCCAAGCCCTTCAGACTTGCCTGTTCTTCTTTCTGTGCATGACAAAGGTGGTGGATTTACTCTGAAGAACTATTTCCACGGCAGCCACTTCTAAAACTGCTCCTGTGTTCTTCTGTTACAACTTCTTTGTTTTTCTATTCTATGTTACAGACACAGATGAGGACACGGTGAAAAGGTGTTTTGCCACGTTTGAAGAGAAATTCTTCCAAACCTGTGAGAAAGAACTTGCCAAAATCAACATTTTCTATTCAGGTAAGGTGCTTATTTGTGTGTATTTGTGGAAAATACAACAGCAGAAAAAGAGTCTGAAGCTCCCAATCTTTCAGAATAATCACAGTGGTGATGCAGGTTAACCATCGGGTAATTAGAGGTCTGGTTTATATGGAAAACACTCTGGTTTAATCACATATCTGCAGCTAAAATATGGTATTTGGATGGAGGGAGAATGAAGGGCAGGTGATTTCATTGCTTTGCAATAGCATCCTGCTCTTAAAGTGGTATGCTACATAAAGGGCACAGTCTTTCAGCTTATCTGTGTTGACAGTCTCCTGAGCCTGTTTTAGGTGTACTAAGCTCCCCAGCTAGTGTTTCCTGTGCTTCTGCAGGAATAGCTCTCATGGGCTTGCCTGTGTATGGTAGCTTGACCATCTTGATGTGTCCAGCAAGTTTTTAAACACTTAATCTTTGCCTAAACTCTTGCAGCTTTCTGGAGTACATCAGCCAGTAGCAATTTGTGCATAAAATCTTGTTTAACTAAAAATGTTGTGATGGTAAGAGTAGGGATTTCTAGGTGTCATATATCAAGTGCTGTTGTTTGTTGTTTTCCCTGAGAAAGTTTGCTTTCCCACCCTGTGTTTTGAAAATAAAGCTTTAAAAGGGGATGGTTGGAAATTCACCCTGTAACATTGCTAGAAAAGGCTTCATATGCTGCAATTTCACCCACCCTTGCACTTCAGCCAGTTTTTTAGCCTCTTTTGGTGAGGTTTAAAATGGGTTTTCAACTCGGAAAGCATTTAAATATGGATACAATGATGCATTGGCTTCTATACTTTCTCTTAACATGTTGATTTATTTGCAGCACAATATGGCAGCCTTTTCTAGTTCTGATTTTAATCTGATAACAAAGTTGAATTGTGCAAAATATTTTCATAACCACGGAGTGATGACTTTATTGCTGGCTATTTTATTGCCAGCAGACTCTGGGCTGTGGACATGAGAATAGCTGAAAGCATGATGGATGCAGGGGCTGAGCACTGCAGCTTGCCTCGGCTCAGCTTCCATGTAGGGAAGTGAATCTCTTTGGGGATGGCTGTGCCTGCTCTCCTGGCTCCCTGGAGCAGAGTGAGTTTCAGGACAAGAGGCAGTTTGTAGGTAGAATCAATATGTTTTATTAGGGCAGCTGGGTTTTACACCCTATAGGCATTTCTCTGCATGCAGTTCACACGTACCTAACTCAGAGCAGTGTTTTGTTTCCCTGGGAGAGCCACTGTTTCTGTCCCAGGTTTGAGGCTTTTATGCTCAGAAACTTGTCTTCCTTTTTGAGTCATATCAGATCCTGTGTGCTGCTAGATGGACTCTGTGGAGGAAGTTCTGTCAATTTAGATGCACAATACAGATTATAATTTTCCCTAATGAGGACCTGCTGGCACACGTGCACCCACATGTACACACCCATTCCACTGTTGTTTAAAATGGAATTAATGATGTAGGGTAGGGGTTTTCCCCCCACCCCCAACTAGCTGTCATTTCAAAAAGTTCTAGGAGAGAATACATGTAATTTGAAAATCTCTTGTGATAAGATTGAAGTAAGTCTTTTATTTGCAGAAGAGTGACGTGACTTTCATAGAATGGAAACCTGTTATTGGGGTTATTAACGTTAAGCTACAGCAGGAAATGTTCCATCTTCCTGATCATGTCAGAAATGTCATGTTGGACCCTTTTGTAACTCCAGGCATGTGTTGGCTTGGATTATGACCTGGTACATCCTATTTATTATAGGCTTATTGTTTGGCTTATTATATGCCTGTCTTTACAACTATAAATACTGTTCATTTTCAAGAAAGCCCAAATTTTTGTTGATCTCTGCTTCACTTCCTCGTCATCTTTCCCTGCGCTGAGGGATCCCTAGTGAGCATCACCTGGGATTGCCACAGCATAAACAATCTCTTCCTCTTGGAATGGGGTGCTCTTGAACCCCAGCTCCTCCATGGAGCACTTGGAGCTGGAATGCCAGCTGCAAAATTCGTTTGCCTTTCCCTGTGTGCTCAGCTTGTCAGCTCCCATCAAACATCGCCTTAATTCCCCAGACCATTATCCCAGCTCAGTAGAAAGGAAAACTATCAAATCTGATTTAGTTAACGGGAAACAATTTGTGATTATTTGAACTATGCTCAAGAAGATCTACCCTTAACTGAAAGAAAAAAGAATGGCAGTACAATTTTCAGTGGTTCCAGCAGAGAAATGCCTGTTCAAGTTCTGAAGTTTTATTTGTGGCCAATTTTGGTTTGGGTTTGGGACTTTCTAGATGGCAGGTTTGCTATATTTTAAATTAGCATCATCAGGATCTGGCTAAACAGTAGGCAGTAAAATTTTTGTGGTTAATTTAGGAATGGTTTTACTATTTGTAGGAAACCATGACTTTAACTTGGTAAGCAAAATACTGAACATAATATGCACAAGTAGGGAAGGGAAGGAGTCCTAAAAGCACCTGCCTAAAATGCCCTGAGCTGGGGACCTGTTTGATCACCTCCTGTCTGGTGAAACAGTTTTTGATCACAACCATGACCATCTAAACAGGAACTTAGGGGGAGATTTTACTGGTTCCTTGGTGTAATAGTTTTTTCCCATCATCCTTACATGTGAACTTTTGTTTTAACTTGGAAAATGGAGTCAAAAACCAACTTAGAATTGCGTAGTTGAGGTGATAACTCATTAACTCCAAAGACTCCTTTTGTCAGGATCTAGGAATAGTTTTTAGGTAAAACTGCTTCTTTATTGCTGCCTCTATTGCTACATTGAAGTCTGCCTCTATTGGTTTTGAATTTCTCCATGGTCTTTGCCATGAAATTACACTTGAGCTGAGGGCTTGGTGGGAATCGGGTCACGCAAAATGCTGCAACACAACAAGAGTGGTACCAGTTTCTAAGATTTTTTCTAACTCTCTTGAGGGACATTTCCTTTAAAGTCACTTTTTGGAGTGCTAAATGATAGATAGTAGTGGATAATGCTAAATTAGTGATAGCAGTGAATGTCTTTTTGATTACTTCAGAGTATGTTGCAACCTGAGAAATTAATTTGGTTTGCTTTGCTGTTTCTCAAGGCAATTCCCTTGGAGATTTTAAGCAGCACACATTTTGTCTTGTTCTGCTTCTGCATTGAATCTTCATAATAAAAATCATACCTTAATAAAATGAAATGATTTGCAGACTGGATAACTGGAGTCTGTGCAAGAGGGAGAAGGTGGTGACAGGATGGCTGTTTCTCAAGAGTGGCAGGTCATTATGGGACTGGGACAGTTGCCTTTAAAGCCTAATCCTCAGAGAATTGTGGTCCTCCCTAAGGATGGAGGGAGCTATACAGCAGACAGCAGCTTAATTAAGTAACAGTGCTTAATTAAGAAGAATGTTGGTATTTGGAGATAATGCTTTCTTAGGGATGTTGCTTTGCAAACAGATAGGAAAATTGCAGCAGCAGTTTTATAACTATTTCAAAATATTGCCTTTTCTTTAAATATTGTGTTATTAGGCTGATGGATTTCATGATTTTTCTGGACATAGAGGCAACAGCACAGTGCTTTCAGTTGTAAGATGAAAATTTAAACTCTTCCATATTTACTAATTTGATCCAAAAGAAATCTGTGTATCACAGATGGTTTAATAGACATTTTGAACATAGAGAGTGAACTTGTGAGTTTTATTTATAATGAAGGCTTCTGATATGAACAGATATCTGTTACTTCTTCCCGAGAGAGTTCCCAAAGTGGGGAAAGATTATTGTTTTTGCAGTCTGATCTTGTGTGTGTTGAATATTATGTGGTTCTGGGCTGTGGGCAGACAGTTCTCACTGTGGGCTGCATTGCCTCTGTTCAGTGCAGTCCTTGCAGCTGTGGAAGTTGTCAGAGAGGAGTTGTCCTTTCTTGCATTTTGAATCTTCTTGCTTTAATATAATCAGGAAAGTTGCAGAGAGTTTCAGGCTCTTCTGTACTCAAGTTTCCTACATTTATCTCCATTTTCTGTTTGGAAAGGCATTCTCCTTCTGGAGTGCAGAGCACTGTAAAATCATTTACAGAGTAGTTTTGCCCTTAAAATTAACCAGGATTGAATAAGACAAAGGAAAAGGAAGAGTAAATCTTACATCTGAGGGGGGAGCAATAGAGAATTATCATTAAGTTGTTATTTAAGATACTAATGAAGAGAATTTAATTGACAGCCAGGAGACTGTCCAGCAGAGTTTCTGGGTGGCAGAGGGACCTTGTGGCTCCATGGTTTGTGGTGCGTGTCCTGCTGGGTGGGGGTGGCTCCAGCTCCAACACTGTGAACCTGCTCAGGATCTTCGTGGCCAACACCAACACCCGCAGCCTGTGACGGTGCTTATCAACACAGATGCCAAAGCTGTGACTGAAGCTGTAGCAGGGGGAAAAAAGCCTGGAAGGAACCAGTTGTACAGAACAAAGAGAACGATAGCGGTGTCAGTTGTGCTGGTTTTGGCTTTAAAAGATTGTTATTCAGCCAAAAATATTATTTTATGAAAGTACATGAAGCAGCATATTTAAAGGAACACCTTTTTCCTACTTGAGGTGTGAGGAAGAGAGACAGACTTGTCCTGAAAACACGTCAAAATGATATTTAAATGTGGGCTGACTGTCTCTGACCAGTAAATAACAAAGCAGTGCTTCTAAACTGAGGGAAAGAGGGATGAATTATTACAGCAGATCATGTACAGCAGCTACTAGTGTTGTAACTCCTGATCAAAGCAGAGCTGTGTTTGTCTGTCACCGGGAGCTTGGCACAGGGGTTGGGTTGCTCTCTGAGCAACAAAATTCAGTGTCACATTTGAAGTGTGGAGTTTTTCTTCTTTTGATTTCCTTACTGTCACATAAAGAGATGGTAAACACGTAGTCAGTAGTGGGTGCACGGATATGAAAAGTGCTTTGCTTGCTGTCAAGTTTCATAATATCGTCTAGCGCGTTTTTTTTTCCTGGTGGTTCTCGTGCACTTGATTTATTTGGGAAAGACGAGCAGCTTTCCTTTGCACTCAGAGCAGACGTTTGGTCACTGCTTTGGTATTTGGATGAGACCCTATCTCCTGGTTGCCTCCAGCCACGGCTCTGCCAGTTTGGGAACGCCTGTCCCAGTGTCCCTGCACTGGTTTGCAGCCCCCAGGTACCAGCTGGGCTTCTTCCACCTATAAAAGATATTTGTGTGGTCCTGGACTGAGCAACCACTAGAAATCAAAGCCGAGGTGGAAGTTGAGAGATCTGAATTCATGTCTAGTGCTGCTTTAGTCTGTGCTGAAGGGACAGACCCTTGATTTTGACCGTATTAATTAAGGGCTTTTCTTTTGAGAGCATGTATGTTTTACATTGGTTTAATGAGAAGAAGCTCCCTCCTCTGCCCTTGTGAAAGCAGACCTGGACTACAGTGTCTGGATCTGGGGCTCTCGGCACAAGAAGGACATGGACCCATTAGAGCAGGTCCAGAGGAGGCCACGAAGGTGCTCTGAGGATTGGAGCACCTCTGCTGAGAGAGTTGGGGGTGTTCATCCTGGAAAAGAGAAGGCTCCAGGGAGACCTTAGAGCCCCTTCCAGTGCCTAGAGGGGCTCCAAGAGAGCTGGAGGGAGACTTTGGACAGGGACATGGAGTGACAGGAAAAGGGGGAATGGCTTTCCCCTGTCAGAGAGCAGGGTTAGATGGGATATTAGGGAGAAATTCTTCCCTGTGAGGGTGGGGAGGTACTGGAACAGGTTGCCCAGAGAAGCTGTGGCTGCCCCATCCCTGGAAGTGTTCAAGGCCAGGTTGGACAGGGCTTGGAGCAACCTGGGATAGTAGAAGGTGTCCCTGCCCATGGCAGGGGGTTGGAAGTGGATGATCTTTAGGGTCCCTTCCAACCCAAGCAGTTTGATGATTCTATTCTATATGAAGATAAATATGCAGAGCTGTTGAACTTAATGTGTGATGGGGGAAGGCCATGCACAGGCATGTCGTTTGAGGAACAGGTATAGTCATTTTTAGGGCTTGGTAGGCGAGTTGTGACCCTCCCAGCTGACTTTTCCCTCCCCTTGCCAACAGAAAAGCTTGCCGAGGCTCAGCGCAGGTTCACCACTCTCCGGACCGAGCTACAATCCACTTTGGACGCACAGAAAGAAGCCAGTGGGGCTTCCACGCTGCAGCGGCGCAGAAAGCCCGTCTTCCACCTGTCCCACGAGGAGCGCGTCCAGCACAGGAATATCAGAGACCTGAAATTGGCCTTCAGCGAGCTCTACCTCAGCCTCATCCTCCTGCAGAACTATCAGGTACCCGCAGAAAGAGGCAGCTTTACAACTGTCTGTAAACGTCCCTGTGCTTTGTGTATCCTTGAGTTGTTTCGTTCAAGCTAGTTTTTTTTTTATTTCTTCCTTCCTGTTTTTGCTTGGCCCCTGAACACTTTTGAAGCAAAGGCAGATACCTAGCAGCCTAAGTCTGGTTGCTTTTTATTGAGCTAGAAGTGCTAAGCTGACCTGCAGAAGGACCTTCTTTCTTCCTTTTCTGGGCTGTCTGACCCAAACACCCATGGCCAGAACACGGGGTCACACCGGGACCTCCTTCTTCTCTAGTGTGTTGTTCTGTGAAAGACTGGAGCAGGCAAGTTGGGGGAGAAGTTCTTTTATCTCATATTTGTAATGAAACTTGAAATCCTCTTGGCTGTGACCTTGCTGTATCAGAATTTCTTGTTAAAACATCCATTTTAAAAAAAAAATATTGTGATTCCTGCAGGATACAGGCTTGTTTGCCTTGAGGTATGAAAAAAATAAGCAAATCTTTAGTTGTGCTTGGATTTCTGGCACAGTAAATATTGCAGACACTGATCTAGTTCCAAAAATCTTGAAATAAAAATCTGAAACTGTTAATATCTTTTCCTCTGGGCTAGCTCTTCTGGAATTAAATACTCTGAAATGCTTTTAGGTGTTTTCTTTGAGGCATTTTAGCTTGTTAAATAAGAATGCTGGAGCTTAAATTCACTACATCTGTGTTAGATCTTTACCAGCATTGTACCAGAGAATTTCATTAAACAAAATTCACCGTAAGAATTAATGGAATACCACTCTGCAGTATGGACAAAACTTATTCTTCCAAAATTCTGAGTGTTTGTACCTCTCCTAAGGTGATGTTGAGCACGTGTCTGAAAACTATTGATGGGTTTCTTAATAAAGCTCTTTAACTATTAGTGATAGTTCCTAGTTCAATATCCTGTGAAAGGTGGAGTATCTGTAGCTTTTCAGGAATGGAGTGAAGCACTGTCACCTGCAGTGATTTTTTCACTTATTTTCTTTTTAAAAAGAAGACAGCTCATCCTTTTGATTATAAGAAATTGCTTCTGAGGCATGATGAAGAGTTTAAATAGGGGGATGACATAGGCCATTACTTTGGAAATCTTTTCCCTAATATTCATCAGTGAAGAAAGGCATCTTGCACACTTATATTTTTGGTTTTTTGCCATTGTAAGTCCAGATCTACTGTAGGAATACTAAATATTGATTTAAGCCCCATCTGGATTTGATAGTTTTCACAGTTTGCAGCTGCTTTCTACAACATACCTTCAAAGAGAGAATGAGAAAAAATCTTTCAAATTGGTCTTGAAGTTGAGGACAAGGAATGCAAGTACTAAAACAGACATAAAACCAAGTCCCAGAACTACTCTTAATCACTCTTGAGCTTAGAATATAAGAACTAGAAATATTCCAGATCTTACCGTTTTGGAAAGAAGAGAAAACAACAACCTGGTGGGAAGACGATGTAGCTGAGATCTTTGTGTAGGAGGGAAAGTGAAGTCAACAACAGCATTATAAATGTCAAAGTACGGCTTTGATGAAATGCTGATGCCTTGAGTTGGGTTACTAAGGAAGGAAAATGCACCTGAGGCAAATTTCTCTGTCTGTCGGGACTGAACAAGAGCACAAATTTCGTGCATTCATTCCTGAGCTACACAAACCAAGCGTCAGGTGAAACTATAACTAGTCTCCAGGGCAGCTCTAACGTATTTAACTTATCAATGATTAAACTTCCGATGAAATTAATTTATTGTTGGCAGTATTATAACATTCTAGATGTGTGTACATAGATAAATCTATTTATTTGAAATACTGTGGTTTAAGAGAAACAAATCGAGAAATTAAGCATATAATAATTAGTTGCATATTCTGTATGTAATGTAGTGTAATTATATGTATTTTCTGATATATGTATTTCTGATATATATATATGTAAATATATGTAATTTCTGACACACTTGTATATGAGAAAGGAGTTTTGAGTCCACTGTTTGATTCTACTTGATCTTGCATTATATTATTGCCTAAATTGTAGTATTTGTTTTGTGGTGTTTTGTTTTGTTCACAAAACATACCATTAGTTGATTCACTGAAACGGATTTGATTGTTACCCAACAGAAATGGAGGTCAGGCTTGGGGGAAGTCGCTTGCCAAATAAAAGCAACACAAATAGCAAGAATAGCAAAATATCTGACTGTATAAATGATGTTTGTTCTGTTTCATAGTTCCATTGCTGCATGTTCCCTGTCTGAAGTACCACTGTGGCCAACAGTACTTTTAACATGAACTTTGGGGTTGCAGAATTTTTGCAGCCAGAGCATGAAATTCTGCCAGAGAGGTTTTAAGGTGTTTAGTGTAACCATATCCCGACCAGCCAAGGCACCCCAGAGTTAGTCTGGGCTTGCACCCATGGAAGATGAAGGGATGTTAGTTCAGGCCACAGAAAAAAGTCTGACCAAAATCATCCTTTTGTTGCGGTTTTTCATTTGAGATTTCTGCTCTCCCTGGGGTGGAATGCTGGCTTTTCCAATAGAAAGTAATTAAAGTCTCTTGTCTGCAGTAAGGCAGATCGTTAATGTTTCGGCTTCCTGAGCCTTCTCCCCAGCCTCATTTCCCCACCTAGATGGGAGGGGTCTGGCATTAAATCACCCTCAGCATAATTAGATTGAAAATAATTTCAGTGAGTAGTTGTTGCCTCTCCCCAGGGCATTGGATTTCACTGTTTTCCTTGTTTTTCTTTCCAAGCTACTCTAAGCTTTTTTCAGAAGTGAATCTTGCCATGATCCCTCTGCATTTCTGCTGTTGCTTGAAAGAAATGTTGGGTCTCTGGACATTGGAAAAGTGTGGGGTCAGGGCTTGTGTATAACTTGTAAATCAACAGTTAATTCCTGGTTTAAGCTTTGTGTGCTTATCTCTGCAGACTGGAGAGTTACATCTCCCACATCTGCAAGCCTGTAAACTGCTTTTTTCATAGTGCAACATACTCCTTGTAAAAGGATGCTGCTGTGGGGATGCACTTGTCTGGATTTGACATGCAGTGTTGACATTTTTTGTGCAAAGATTTCGCTTGCATGATCTAAAGGACTTGATTTGAAACCAGTGTAAAGTTTAAAGAAACTAGGAGTCAGTACCTCAGCCTTTCCAGAAGGGAAAACCCCTTGAAGGTTATTTGTCTTCCAGGTGTCACCAGGAATGTTGTCATGTCCTGCATAAAGGAGGAAGATGGCAGTGATCTGGCTTTTCAGGGAACAAAAGGGTTCAGGTAGCTCCCTGAGAAATAATAATAAGTTGCCTCTTTTTATGCCCTTGAGTCCCCTGTGTTTTATTTGACTTGGAAGGAATACGTATTACTTATAACAAAGTAGTAACTGGGACACTTCCTGACAATGGATGTAATCATTTTGATTCTTCCTATTAACTATTCCTTTATTTGCTAGCACTGGAGAGAGAACCACTGAACTTTGTTGGGAGCTGACTGGGATTAAAAAGCAGCGTGTCTTTTCCCTTGCCTGCAGAACCTGAACTTCACCGGCTTCCGCAAGATCCTGAAGAAACATGACAAGAACCTGGAGACAGCCCGGGGGGCGGAGTGGAGGGTGGCCGAGGTGGAGGTGGCACCTTTCTACACCTGCAAGAAGATCAACCAGCTCATCTCCGAAACAGAGGTAAAGATGCTGCTCTGGGCACTGCTCCTCTGGTAACTAGAAAACCACGGGCTTTTGTTCACTGCTGGTTTCTGGAAGTGTTCAAGGCCTGGTTGGACGGGGCTCTGAGCAACCAGGTCTAGTGGAAGGTGTCCTCCTGCCCATGGCAGAACTGGATGATCTCTCAGGTCCTTTCCAACCCAAACCATTCTATGATTCTGTAATTTCTATAATGTTTTGCCCTCTGTATAGCTTGTATTCACCACCAAGATAACTGATAATTGATTTTGAAGTGCCATAGATTTCAGGCACTCCTTACATAAATTTGGGTATGTTCTCTTCAGTTGGTAACTCTTCCCTTGAAAAAGTTAGTGTGGTGTTAGCTTGTGTTGTGTAGGAACTTGGTGCAGCAGAGTGAGCTTTTCATGTCTTTGTTACCCTGTATTAAAGGAGTACAGGGCCAGGGCTCACATGTAACATGGAAACCAACCATTATTTTTTGTTTTAGTGCATTAGCATGTGCTCAGCATTCAAATGAACTTCAGTGGTGTGTATTTTTTATCTTCTTAGGAAGTGGTGACCAATGAGTTGGAAGATGGAGACAGACAGAAGGCAATGAAACGTTTGCGTGTTCCACCCTTAGGAGCAGCTCAGGTGAGAGATGGGGCTGTGGAGCAAAGCTGCTTCTCCAGCTTGTTGAGGTGCCAAATTAGACTCAACATCTCAACAAAGTAGTGAAAGTAATTGATGTGAGCGTGCTCATGCACCCAGTGAGGGCAGCATGGTCACGTAATCTGCTTTAGTTCCGGAAGGTTTGGAAATAGGTTACTATTCCTAATGCATGCAGACAAGGTAATTAAGGGATGAGAAATAGTGAAAGGAAATTTGTGCTTATAATAACATATGCTTAGTGTTTCTGTGGTCTGGAATATTTTTCAAAGGGCACTGAGATGCCCAAGCTCCTTTTCAACACAGCAAGAATATTATATGGCATTTTCAGTTTAAAAAACCTCACTTCAGGAGCAAGAGGGCAATCAGGGATCAGGGCATCGTATTTCTGATTTTAAATTTACTCTGCAAACTAATCTGAGTTTGCTGATAACCTGTTTACCCCATGTTAATTCTGCCACTGCTTTGTTCACAGCCTGTACCAGCCTGGACTACATTCAGGGTTGGATTGTTCTGTGGGTTGTTCATTGCACTGAATGTCACCGTCATACTTTCAGGTGGGTATCCTTCCATACCTTGGTTTGGTTGTGTTCTCATCATTCAGTGAGGGCCTGGGCCTGAACTGGGCAGTTCAGGATGTTCTGGGTTAAATCAGAGCCAGATCACACTGGTGTGAATTATTTAGTTCTGCTCAATAGTGGGTTGTGGCTTATCTCATGTTATATATGTGGATTTTGAGCATATTATGGTGTGTTTTCCTTATTCTTTGAGGGATATTCTGATGGTGCAACATCTGTGTGTAAAGACAGATGTCCGTTCCCTGCCGTGAACACACAGCCCTTGCCCACCTTGAGACAGGTGCTTGTAGAACTTAAATTTTGCATGGCACTGACTCCCTACAGAGAACAAGACTCAGGACATTTTCGTCTGGAAATTCCTAGGATTTCAATGCCTTGTACCTATTAATAGAATTAATCAAATTTTTCTTGTTGGCAGATGCTGGCAAGATTGTTTAAAAGCTACAGTAAATTGTTGTGTACCTTGGGTCTTGGCTTTATTCTGCTCTGTGCCTTCTGAGTTTTGCCTCTGATTAGAGTAAGAGCCACGTTAGTACTGTGGATCCAGACACAGTGCTCAATCACAAGCGGCTTTACTAATTGTGTGTGTGATTTCTGTAGTGTTGTAACTTGCTTAAGCAGTACAAAGGAAAGGGCTTAACAAATCAACTTACGAGCTCTTGCATTAGGGAAAGCCCATGTCTGTGTTTTTGACTTAAAAGAATTTTTAATCGGATGTTTCTGTAATTGGATCCAGCCATCTCTTGGGAAAAAATGCCTCTGTTTGAGGAGCTGTTTGCAGGGCTTCCCGTTTGGTCTTCCAGTGGTAGAGGCAGAAAGTTGACCCATCTACATGAAGGGGCTGTTTAATGTGTAGAAGCTGTTCTTTATTCATCGTTTCTGTTACTTAAATGTTTGATCTCTGTGTGAGATGCAAATATGACTGAAGCCAGTTGTGTTTGCTTTCTCTCTCAGTGTTAAGAATAAAAAAGGTGCCACAGTTGTGAGAAGGAATTCATAAAAATGATTATATCTGTAAAGCAGGTGTTACTAACCCAGTGTGGATAATAGGTGTGTTGTATCAGCAGGCATGATCTGATAGCTCTGCATTACTACAGATATGGGGTAAAACCTGGATGTTGACTGCAAAGTGTTGGCTTTTAATTGGCTAACATTTTGTTAACCTGTCAGCTGCTTTTGCCGAATTATTTTTATGATTTGATCAGCTACAGTAGGATTTTAGTGTTCTATGTGTAGGTTCTGTGAAACAGCATCAGAACATGGCTTCTATTAGTGACCCACTGCTGTATTGCCTGGTTTGAAAATTCAAGCAGCAATATTTCACAGTGATGAATTCTTAACTTGGAGTCCGTTAAAGGCTGCAAATGCTGCAGGTGGATCCCAGGAGGGAGTCACCCTAAAGAGGACAAATTTTGAGGCCTCACTGTTTCTGTATGGGCTTTCCTAGGTGCCAAACTAGTGTATAATTGAGGTTCTTGGAAATTAGCATTTGTTTTATTAACCAGAAATCTGTAAGCTTTCATGCAAACTCCCAAGTCCTTTGCTGCAGCAGTGCCCTGCTCTTGTTAGAGAATTAGGCTATGATGCTGTTGAACTTGTCACCACGGGTATTTTCCTCTCTGAGCACTTTTTGCAGAGCCTGTGCTGGCTGAAGGGATAAGCTGGTTGAGTGTCACATCCCTGCCAACTGTAGGGGGTGACTTCACTTGGACTTAAGTGGAAAGAGTATAGGAATGGACAACCTCTTTGCCTTGGGGCTGCAGGGCAGAGTCCTGGGCTGGGTCACCACAGTTGGAGACCTTGGACACCTTTGGGCACTTCCCTGCAAGTGGGATCCTTGAGGGTCTCCAGTCAAACTGCTCAGCTGTTGGGAAGAAAAGGGTTCAGTTTGGAAAAGTGAAAAGGGAATCAAATCGAGCCTTTACACTGTAGAAACTGAACTAGACAGTGTCATAGTGTCAGAGGAGAGAATATACAGAAATACTCATAACTTCTGTGGGTTGGTCTCTCAGCAGCTTGTACTCCTCAGTGTCTGCTTTTTCTCCAGCTCCAGCTGCTGTTCCTCACTGCAGTTATGGTCCTCTACCACCCTGAGAGGCCAGAAATAAGATTAGTGGGCATTAGCTATGGAAGTCATATGCTGTACTGTCATACTGAACCCTGTTCACCTCAGGATAAACCTTTGTCTGGGTGTTCTGTCTGGTCACTTCTTAGTCAGGATTTTTTGGGCAACTCTGTCCTGTTTGGAGTTTTGACCAGATGGCCCACTGTGGTCCCTTCCAACCTTACCCATTCCATGATTCTGTGATCTCTCTTGGTTTCCAGATTCAAATTTGGAAAGCTGCTTTTGTAATTCCACATTTAAGACTCATTTCTTTCAACCTCTTTGGGGGCATGTCATTTCTGTCCAAAATTTGATTCTGCTTTGCCTGAATCCAGTGGTCTCTATGAGTTTCAAATTTAAAGCAACAGTTCTTGAGCCTTTGTTCCTTTCACAATTTTTTCTCCATAATTTATGTAGTATAAAGTACAGATGCCGAACATGTGAAATTCCTTATGGGTATGCTGTCTCTGAAAAACAGTTTGAAGAACGCAGGGCTGTAATTTAGACAGGCAGGTTTGAGGGGAAAAAATTCTCAGCCTCAATTCTGTAAAAGTGCATGTTCTTTTTTGCCCTCTTAAGAAAACACGTGGCTGAGAAACTCTCACTGAAACAAAGACTGAGGATTCGAATAACTGTATTTTAGTTGTGCTTTTCTCATAAAACCTGTATCAGGCAACTTGGGGACAGCACTTTGCAAAGAGGCTTGCGCTGGAGAAAGTTGCTGCTGTATAAGGCAGTTTCTTGTTTGTAATGAAGCAAATTCACTTCCAAACCCCTAAAGAGTGAACAAAGGAAGCAACAGGCTTTCCAGCAGTGCTGCCTTAGGCTGGGATTTCTGTTTGGGTGCGGCTGGGTGTTGTATGGCTGGCTATGAATACGTATTGCGTTGCCGTTTGTATTGAGTTCGGTGATCAGGCACAGATTAGCATTGTTTTAAATGCTGTAAATGGTGCTTCTTGGTTTTGTGGGGAGCTTAAGTGTTTTGTGTATCTGTCTGTTGGGATTTCATCTCTATTAAGCCAGAATATTTAAGTGCATAAAGTCAGATTTATGCTGGTGCTGTCGCTTGTGCCTGTAGTGTGAGGCAGGGACGCTGCTCATGGCTCGATTACACCAGCTGGAGAGGGAACTTTCCCCAGGATACTCCTAAATTCTCTGACAGGTTAGGCACTCCTCCACTTGCTGGAATATGCAGTTTTGTACAATTGTACCCTGTTCTCTCTTGCCTGAGGACCAGTATAAAGCCATGGAGCACAATGTGATGTGCCTTCTGCTATCCTTAAGGTCCTTCCTTTTTTTGTCTTTGCCAGGTGTGGCTTTTATAGATGGACCAAATGTGTGGCCACTGGTGAGAATCTATCGAGGTGGCTTTCTCCTGATAGAATTCCTCTTTCTTCTGGGTATCAACACATATGGCTGGAGACAGGCTGGAGTCAATCATGTCCTCATCTTTGAACTCAATCCCCGCAGCAACTTGTCCCATCAACATCTCTTCGAGGTAAACAGAGGGGATTGTAGGAGTGGCTGAGCTGTGCAGCATATCAGGAGGATAAACCCTGTGCCGTTTCCTGGCAAGGAGCTCTAATACAATTAGAAGAGGAAGTTGCTGAAGTCTGATTAGATTACGGGATTGAGCACTGCTCTCCCTTTTCTTATAATGAGACTTCATTGTAGGTTTCAGAACTGTATTTTCATAAGATATCTATGTGTTTTTTTCCTCCCCCCGTAGATTGCTGGTTTCCTGGGCGTTTTGTGGTGCCTGAGCCTGCTGGCATGTATATATGGTAAATTCACCTACATCCCTATGCAGGTGAATCCACTCATCTTGTACGGCTTCATGTTGCTTTTTCTCATCAACCCTACCAAAACCTTGTATTACAAGTCCCGATTTTGGCTGCTCAAACTATTGGTAAGTCTCTAAACCTTCTTTAAATAACTATTAGAAAAAAAAATGCTGTGGCTGAGCAGTAGCTGTGAGGTATATACAAGTGTCACTAATCTTCAGTGAAGAGGGATACTGGGATGCTTATACCACTGTGTTTTTATAGAGCAGACCTGATCAGGTGTTGGCTGCAAATAGTTTTTGAGGATGGATTTACAGAAGCATCTTCTGCTTTCTGTACCAGTCTCCTTGTGTTAATGTTCCTATAGACAGCTGTATACAGACTTCTGCACATTTAGAGACATTCTTGACTTGTTTGTCCCCTAATGCAGTGAAACAGGTTGATTAGGGCTCCTGTGCTCTAAGGTAAGGCTTCATGGGTGCTCCTCAGCCCCAACTGGCAGAGGGGGTTCACTGATGGAGAGGCAACCTTTGCAAAGGCTACTGCTTGTAAAATTATGTTCATGGGTGGGTTTTTTTCCAGCAAATCTGTTTGTGGTGTTAAAGTCTTTGTTTTTGACCCAGGTCTTATTTTTCAGATAAGATAAGTCTGGTAAATTGAATGTAAATACATGTGCTGCCTCAGTGTTCCAGTTACAAGTGGAAGCTCTGAAAGAACAGTTTTCAAACTTGTTGGATGACTCATCAGTTTCTTCCCAAATGGCTGTTTCAGATGTTCAGCCCCACCCTGTATGTCCCTTTAAATTGATTTTAATCAAGTTGGTTCCCCTGATACCTCATTCTTGCTGGAGCTGCTCTGAGAGCTTTGGGCAGAAGAGGGTTTGGCTGGCTGGTGTTCTTCATGGAATTGTTTTAGTGCCAATTAAAACAATTAACTTTATCTGGAACAGGGCAAAGATGAAATATAGAGTCGTGCTTTGAGGCTGTGCGTGCAGGTACACACACAGTGAATTAACCTCTGTTATTTGATTTGCTGGCTTACCACTATTTTAGCTTTTCCTTTTTTGCCTTCCAGCATTCAGCCATCCCTCACAGAGGTACCTTTAGTCCCAAGCCTCATTAGTCTGACTGCTGTCCCCTGGTGTGAGGGGAAGCATTGGAAGTGCTTTAACCACATGAGTAATATCTGTGCTAATTTACCTTAATACCTTACCAGGGTGAGATTCTCAGTGTTCACAGAGCTGTGTAGGCAGTTTGCAGCACCTGTTCTGTCCCAGCGATCTCCAGACTGTGCTGCAGTCTGTGATAGAGCTATAGAATCATAGAATGGCTGTGGGCAGGGACACCTTTCACTAGACCAGGTTGTTCCAAGCCCCATCCAACCTGGCCTTAAGCAGCTCCACAGGGATGGGGCATCCACAGCCCTTCTGGGTAACCTGTGCTAGGGCCTCCCCACCCTCACAGGGAAGAATTTCTTCCTAAGAGCTAATCTAAACCTCCTCTATTTCAGTTTGAAGCCGTTGTCCCTTGTTCTGTCAGTTCATACCATTGTAACTAGTGTCTCAGATTGATACAGATACATCCGTCAATAGATTCTCTCAGAATCACAGAATATCTCCAGTTGAAAGGGAACCCGTAAGGTTCATTGAGTACCTTTGAGTGTGCAGAGGCCAATTCTTCCCAAGGTCTCCTGGGGTGAAAAAAAAGCTTCATCAAAATGCAAGATCACCTTAATGGTGGGAAATGACACAGTACTTCTGTGTGTTATGTGGAAGGAGGAAGGGGGGAAAAAAGAGGCCAGACAAAGCACCTAAAGAGCAGCTCTTATTGGCTGCTGGGTGTGTTTTTTTTCTCCACATAGTTGCCAGCAGCTCTCTGGGTGAAAGGAGATTTAAATAGTGCAAGTGTTAGAACTGTGCTGCTCACGCAAATTTTCATTTAGTGAGCGTTTTTCTTCACATGTTTCATTCCCAGCCAAAACGAAGTCTGATATATCAGGTGTGGCAGAGCATTACTGGCACCTTCAATTTTTCTAGAACCGAGTCAGGGACATACTTTACTGTGTTGTAGCATTTCCTGGTGGATCTAGGAGCCTTGCTGTGATCAACATCACAACCTGCTGCTGCTCCTGAGTGGGATCTCTTGTGCTAATCCCTGAAGGATGGTGAGTTACATCGGAATTGATCCTGCTCTGAGTGAAAGAAGTTATTTAGCCCATAGTGAGTCTAATTCCCATCCCAGGCTCTTCTTTCTCGCCTACATGCTTAGGTGAACATTCTTTGTCTCTTTGCTGCTGGGTGAGAAGCCCATGAGTGCCCTTGTGTGGGCTGAGGAGAGCAGCTTGCTGGGAGGAATCACATCCAAGCACAGGGAATGGCACAGTGTCCACAGAGCCCACGCTCTCTGCAGGGAGCTGAATGGTGACACAAGTGCAGGGAGCCTCTCTGCGAGAGGTGAAAATCTAGGAAGTGTTCAGCTCCAGCTCAAATATCTGCCATCTCAGCGCTGATTAAAAGTGCAGTGATCAGCACCAGGAAGCCTGTACTCAGGTTGTGGAACTGTTGATATAGAATTGCAACTGATTGTTGAAACTGAGGTTCAGCTCAGTTCTGGTATTTTATAAAGTGATTCTTCTCTGGAGGATGTTGCAGACGCTTCTGATCTGGGAAGTGTGGAGGTGCCTGTGGTACCTCCACTGCCAGCACCCTCTGGAAGTTGGACTGCAGCTCCAGCTGTGCCTGGACAGCATCCAGAAGCCACAGTGGCAGCAAGTACAAGGCATTAGGAGGGTTCAAATGGCAGCTCAGAAGGATAGTTAACTCAAGATGCCAATGCCAGATATGTCATGGATGTATCTGTTGACTCCTGCTCTGCCATAACCCTTAGGTGAAAAGCTTCTACTTTCTTGAAAGGTTTGCACTGTTCTCTGACAGTGCTGAAGTGCTTCTCCCTAAATTAAATAACAACAAGGATTTTATTATTTTTCCTTTCCTCCCCCCCCCCCCGAAGATCTGTCTGTAAAGCTGTTTTCACATTTCCTTTGTTTAGCTAGTCTTTGTTCATGGGGAAAAAAGGGTCTATGATGAAGCAGATAAAGAGAGTATCAGGGAGTGATGGGAAAGGGAAGAAGGGCCTTTTGCAAAGGAAGGCTGGTGAGGTGTCTGACCTCTGCAGAAGCTGTTGTGCACCTGGGTGCCTTCAAAGACAGTCATCCCTAATGGCTGGCCCTGTTTGAGCCTTGGGAATAGGTGCCATCCAACACGAGCACTGTGCTTTCTGGGTCAAGATCCATATCTGCTTTATGCCACTACCTCTTAGTCCCCCATTTGGCTTTGAAATTTAGGAGCAGAGCCTTAAATTTGCATTACAGGCTGATGGGAACGTGTCAGTCTTTTCCTCGGTTTCTGGAGCTGTGCACCCTTTAGGTTAATAAGGAGAGCAACATAAAAGATCAGTGTTAGCCTGTGCTTTCGTTAATTTAAAGGTTCATAAATCTCGGAATGACCGGATGGTGCTGGTGCCGTCTCTGTGAGAAATTGGCCATTAGTAACTATAACTAACCGGGTAGGGAGAGTTGTAATCAAAGGTAATGGAGCATGAAAACTGTCTGGTTTGAAAGGAGCAAAACTGCTGTTAAGGCTTAGAGGGAAAGTGGCCTGGTATTGAGGGGGAGTCCAACTGCCAGCCAATAGGATTTCCTCTGCCCTTTCTTTAACTCTTTCCCTGCTGGAGGCATTGGCGGATCCAGTAACAGTCCTCACTTTTACAACTTCTAACACCAAAGAATGACTGGTGAGTTTACTAAACCGAGGCACGGTCAGACTGGTGGCCATGCTGAGGGTCTAAATCCAACTGACATTAAGTGTGAGGGAGAAGGTAAGTGTGGGAGATGTCAATAGATGTGGTGTAAGTGCCTGGAAGAAAGAGCTGGTCAAAATGAGGAGTGACAGGAGAAATGGAGCTGTATAGAACTCTTACATGGAGACTGTGAGTTTCTGGGAAAGAGCTTGGTTGGAGGAGACTGGGCTGTTCTGCCAGTAAAAACCAAAAAGGTGGGGGACACAGAATATATGCACACAGGAGGAGGAAAGCAGGAATGTTCTTTGTGCTAAAAGTGAGCTGAAGCGAAAGGTCAGCAATAAATCTTGAAGCATTTCTGTTATCTCCATATTTGTTCAGTGCTGTGATGTCCTGCTGCTGCATTTAGATGCCTTTGACACAGCCATGAATTATTCCTACTTTTTTTTTCCCTGACAGTTTCGAGTGTTCACTGCTCCCTTCCACAAGGTAGGCTTCGCAGATTTCTGGCTGGCTGATCAGCTCAACAGCCTGGTCGTGATTCTCATGGATTTGGAATACATGATCTGCTTCTACAGCTTTGAGGTTCAGTGGGAGGACAATGCTGGACTTCTGGCAGATACAGGTAGAGTAATGCTGATGGCCCATGTGAACACGGTCAAAATGACCTGAAAAACTCTGAGCAAGGCAACTTCATAATTACCTGTTTTGAAGAGGGCTACAAGTGATATAGGAAATTAAATTAATAGGCATTTCTTGTAAACATGGCATTAGAGACATTCTCCCCTTTCTTACTTCCATCCAGAGAAATGGAATTTCACATCAGTGTTCACTTCCTAATCTAGTCATTTGGCCCAACGTGTATATTCATCAAAGAATTTAGACACAGCGCTACTGATTGGAAAGAGAAATCCATTCTCCTGGCATTGTTGTTTTATTTTATTGTAGTTTAACCATGTATTTGCCTTTGGCCTGTTCCTGTTGCTCAGTGTGAAAACAAGTTGCCTGAGCCTGTTAAACACAATTTTCTGTGCTGTAGCCTGGTTCTTACAGGCTCCATTGCACTTCCCCGAAGCAAGTGAGGACAGAAGAATCTCCTCACTGCCACCCCATATCCAATTTGAGTTGATGTTGTGATGTCAGTGTTGTCCATGCTCTGCCTTCCCTTCTTTCTAGCCAGAAGGGCCACAGAGCTGGAATATAAATTTTAACTTTGGCCTTCCCAGCGGCAAAACAGTACCTGTCTTCTTGTGGATTGAGCTGTTGTCTTTCCATTTTAAGCAGTGACTGCTGGCAAATTGTGTTGTCTGATGGTTTTGACACTTGCTGAAAATTTGCTGCGTGCTTCAATAAGCATCAGTGTTCACTTTGTTCTTCCAATCTGTCTCATCTTTCCCTTCCCTCTAAGACAGCGTTTCAAGTAGCTAAATATTTACTTATTAAAAATAAAAATGAAATACATAAAGCAACTGAGTGCCTAGCAGTTTGTCCCCTTCCAATGCATGCAGTGGAATGACGGCTCAAAGCTTTGAGATAAATATCAGCTAATAACTTGTGTGAATAAGAAACATCTGATTGCTAGTCGGAGGGGTGTTTCGTTTATGTGCCGAGTGAGACAGCAGAAGAATAGGGACTCCTTGGGGGGTTCCAGGCAGAGCTAGGAGTTTCCTGGTCACTTCCTCAACCAAAAAAAGGCTTTCAAACATCACAGGGGTGACAAAATGACATGGTGTGTAGTGGCTTCTCATCCCAGTTTTGGAAGCTAGGCCTGGGTTTGCTTTTTAAAAAGCAAAGCAAAAAACCCCAAACTCAGTCCCATGCTGAAATATGTTTTTTCCTATTACAGTGCACAAGGAAAATGGGTCAAGGAGATCTTGGGCAAAGTAGCCTTTTAGAGCTGTCCTGCAGAGTTTCTAAGTGCTCTCCCATTTATGCACAAAAATCCAGTGTCGAAGGCCTTTTGTAATTCCATCCTTAATTTCATTATTCACAGTACTGCCAACAGCATGAAACACATTTAAAAATAGATTATTTCTAAAATTCTTGCATGTTAGTTATATTAGCAGCAATGAGAGAGTTAGGTGATGGTCTGTCTGGATGTGTTACTGATGTCATGTCACCTGAATACCTCAGAGGTAGAATATAGACCTCCAGGATACTTTCTGGGCATGGGCTTCTTGCTGTTTGGGATGTGCGTGTGCCTGGAGTACAAAGCGTTGATGGGGAATAGCTGTCACATCAAGTGATATTACAGAAAGGAAGACAACAGTAGTTCTTAAACTTACTAACTTTTTGTTTTAAGGGTTTTTAACTCTTTTTTTTTTTTTTTCACTTGCAGATAATCAGATTTGTAACAGCTACTCCTACGGAGTGAGAGCAGTTGTCCAGTGCATCCCTGCTTGGTTGCGATTCATCCAGTGCCTGCGCCGTTACCGTGATAACAAACGGGCCTTTCATCTGGTTAACGCTGGAAAATATTCCACCACCTTCTTCGTGGTGACATTTGCAGCCCTCTACAGCACTCACAAAGGTATCAGGGATGTTGGAAAATCCTTTGCAACTTGTGGGGTTTGCTTTTTTACCTGAGAGAAGCTCAGAATCTGGCATCCCGTTGAAGCTTTTGTGGTTTGGCACCTGTGAAACATCTCTGTGGAGAGGCAGAGATCGTGCCTTGCTTGTAAAGAGTGTTTTAAGATCTTATTTTAGGTGTTTTTCACATCCCTGGTCTGCTCAGAAGTGCACTAATGGAGCACGGGAGAGAATTTTCAGGTTTTTCTCTCCGTAAAGGGGAAAACTGAAATACCTGTCAGTGTTTGCTGTGAAGGGAGGTGAATGGGAGGGAAATATATGAGGAAAGGGATAACACAGAAAATACTTCTCCCTTAGTATTCATGAATGGCTAACCTGGATCATCTAAATAATCAATCCATCCATTCCTAAATGTGGAGGCATGTGCACATTGCCAGGAAAATGCTCTCCCTGGATTTTCTTGTGTGATTCTGTCCATGTTTTTTCTGCAGCTGGTAAGGAGTTGTTTCCAATCCATTTAACTGCAGATTGAGCTCTGATCCCTGAAGTTCCTCATCTCCCTGGAAACGACAATTACTCGATTCTCTTCTTGTTCTGAAGGAAAAAGCTTTTAGTTTCTGCACTTCAGGCAGTCGCCCTGCCTTTCATTGTTCTAAAGTCCTAAAAGCTGTATTCTTTCACTTGAGATTATATGCCTTCTGTATCTCCAGAAATTAGCAACCACACACAGTCGCGAGCAATTACCTCCCCTGGAATATTATTGTGGTGAGGCAGGGAGAAGTGTTCAAGGCATAATTCTAGTTAACATGCTGGTTTTTTTGGAGGGGTGGCAGGGTTATGAGAAACCCTCCTGTGGCCAAGAAGTGTCTGTTTTGACGTAGCCGGGCCTGAAGTCACACTGATGATGTTTGTCAGGCCTTGCATTTTAATGGCAGGGAAGTGCAGTGGCTCAGGCTGACTGAAGGCTGGGAGTTGGGTGCTCTGTGTCCCGGGGTACATGGAAAGCTGGTGTGGGGGCATCTTCTGTGCATCTCCTCCCCGCTGCCGTGTCCCCAGAGCTTGTTCCTGTTTTAACTTGTTTGCTCAGTGACATTCTGCAGCCCTGCAGTCCAGTTAGTCACCACTGCCAAACCCTGGGATGAGACGTGTACAGATTGCCTGGCTGTGTAGTCACTGCTTATATCTTCTATACACAGTGCAGCTCTGGGGAGGCTGACTAATGCTTCTCCTTCCCGGGGGGACACTCTGGCAGAGCCTTCAGTGGGAAGGTTGGGGTAGGTTTGGAACCAAGTGGAAAACCAGCATCTGTCAAAATGTCCTGTTGAAGAATTTTACCTCCTTCTACTGCCCTTGAGGTTTGCATCTGTGCCAGTGCTGCTGCCCCCTGTTATGGTTGCTGCCATACACAACTGGTGTCCCCTCTCTGAGCCTGGCAGGGTTGTAATGAGGTGTTTATGAGCTACGTATGGGACTTGTTCCAATTGCTGTGAGATGTCCATGACTCCCAGCCTTTGTCTATCCAGTTTGTCAGTGGGAGTCAGTAACACATAGTTGCTGGTATCATACAAAAAAAATTTGGAGGCTTTGTGGCCTTTGGAAATTGCACGTTAACACTGATTTATAAATGTCACCGTGCCTGGGCTTTTCAGAGGGCTGCATAAAGACCTTGCCACATCCTCTCAGCCCTGTAGGCCCGTTCCCATTCTGCCATAAATGCACTTTCTAATATGCTGTACCTGTTAAGAGTCCAATTTTGTCTATGCGCTTTACATAGATTCCCAGTTCTTTTTGAACTTGGAATCAGATGGCCTATCATCAAGTTGTTATGGTGCTACTGTTGAAAATAGATGTGCTGCTCGCCCACACCTTCTCTGTGTCTGCCCAAAGATAGCAAACACCCATCTCTTACCTACAAAACATCTGTTGGGGGGAGCTATGTGCTGTTAAGAAAGCACTGCCCAAAACAAGTGTGTGAAATTGGTGAAGATCCTTGCTCCTTAGACCTGCTCTAAACAACAGTATCTAATGAACCTGTTCATTGCTGTGATATCAAGAGTTTTATTTAAACAGTCTTCCATGCCTGTGCTTGCCAGCCTATGACTTATACCTCTGGCATGACAGCTTTTGGCTGCCAGGACAAGGGGGTAATCGGTGGCCTTTCCTTGGGAGGTCAAGTGATGTACACCAGTGCCCGTTCTCCACTTGGGAGGCCTGTGGACGTCACAGCCCTCGGAGAAGTCTCATCTTCCCCCCTTCATTTGAACACTGGATAATTTGTAGCTGGTCTGTAGGTTTTTACTTGTGCCTGCCAGTGGTGAGAAGATGGACTGTGTGACTGGGAGGGTTTGTTGGCGTGGAAAGCCACCTAATTCATACAGAGTGCACTGGCAGCATGCTTGTGCTGTGTTTTCCTTTGCTTGCTGCTGGAAAACAACTTGAGCTAAACAAATGTACAAAATGCCACTTTATTATGTTTAAGTGATGTTTATGCAGCTTCTAATCACACGTGGTACTCCTTTCTCCAAACCTCCTGTGGAGAAGGATCCCCCCCCAGTAACACCGTGTACTGTGGACTCTTGACAAGTATCTGTTTCCCCAGAATATCCCTGTTTAATAATTCATGTTTCTCAGGCAGTGCATAATTCCAATTCTTTCTTCCCTCAGAGAAGCCATTTCTTTACTTTTCTTCCCTTGGATTTAGATGCAGGATGCAATTTTCTCTTCTAATTGCAGCTGGGATGTCAGGCCGCTAAGATACTGAAGTAAATTCCGTTAGGTTTTCCCTCCCAAAGATTGCAATCCTGTTGTCCTGGGACTTGACTAGTTTTACAGGGGTAACTCTGAGCTACCGTTTTGATATTCAGATATCACTGGGATTAGTGAAGTGGAAGTAGCTACCCCAGAACATAAGCCTGGAGCAGGCGGTGGTTGCGTAGACAAGCGCTGATTCCGCCATGTCTCACAAACACAACCGTGTTTCAGGGACGACAGCAACAACACAAGGACAACTGTTGCTGAGCTCCCAGAGGAAGAATTCTCAGTATTTTTATACTGCCCAAAGGAATGGGAAGCAAAGGCCGTGCTCTGTAAATATAGTCCTGTGGGGTATGTTTGCTCAGGCAAATGAGGCATAGCTGTAACTCTAAGCTACCTGGCAACTGGGGGACCCAGTCCCTGGCCACTCCAGAAGCCTCTGTCTGTCCCCACCTCTTTCCCACCCTTTCTTTGCACTAAGGAGTTCAGTGCTGGCATCAAGTTCCCTGGTAGTGCTGAGTAGCTTTCCCCAGAGCCAGCCAACAGGGTATTATATTGCCTTACTTAATGTCTACAGAAGCCTACGTGGTGCTGGGGAAACAAATGATTAAGCCCAAGCCTGCAGCAGAATATTTACTTTGAGGGCAGTGTTGTTTTGACACACAACTACTTTTTGCAGTGTTTTCACTCTGCCAAAAGCAGATGTGCTTTCCATGACAAATCCACCAGTAAAGCAGCTCCCACTGGAGTCCAGTTTATCACAGCATTCATAGAATCCTAGAGTGGTGTGGGTTGGAGGGGACCTTAAAGAACATCTTGTTCCAACCTCCTGCCATGGGCTGGGACACCTGCCACTAGACCAGGTTGTTCAGAGCCCCATCCAGCCTGGCCTTGAACACTTCCAGGAATGGGGCATCCACAGCTTCTGTGGGCAACCTGTGCCAGGGCCTCCCCACCCTCACAGCGAAGAATTCCTTCCCAATATCCCATCTGACTGTGCCCTCTGGCAGTGGGAAACCATTCACCCTTTTCCTGTCACTCCAGGCCCTTGTCCATAGTCCCTCTCCAGCTCTCTTGGAGCTCCTTTAGGCACTGGAAGGACTCTAAAGTATCCCTGGAGCCTTCTCCTCTCCAGGCTGAACAATCCCTATTTTCTCAGGCTGTCTCCATAGCAGAGCTGCTCCAGCCCTT
The DNA here is from genome assembly GCA_035041135.1 of Platyrinchus mystaceus. Classification (NCBI taxonomy): domain Eukaryota; kingdom Metazoa; phylum Chordata; class Aves; order Passeriformes; family Tyrannidae; genus Platyrinchus; species Platyrinchus mystaceus. The sequence continues at coordinate 29,490,751 of JAWWLV010000005.1, read as the reverse complement.
GGAGCATCTTAATGGCCTCATCTGGACTTGCTCCAACAGGTCCATGTCCTTCTTATATCTTGAGGGTCCCAGAGATGGAAATCCATAGGGATCCCTCTTGTATAAAGTGTACTTGCATTAAATAAGGCATACTGACATACCTGGAATAACAAGCCTTGTTTTCACTGCTCACTTGGACCTGGATCAGGCTGTGTAAGACAGGATTGTTTTGTTTAGGTGTCAGCTCTTCTGAGAAACGGTGCAAGTGGAGTTGTGTTGTACTACTGTAGGAGTGCTGGTCATTTCTTAAGCTTTAGGCATGTTTTTATGCTCCAGCTTTATTCTTTTCAAAATGAGCCACATGATGGTTTTTTCTGCTGTCTGTCAGTTTTCTCTTATCTTGATGCCTTTTGCTCACATGATGTCATTGGAAATACCTGGCTCACACAGAATATAGATTTGACTTCTGTACTTGAAGAACTGAGCTTCTTGAGTGCTTTGTTCTCTTCCATCATTTTCTTGTTTTTTGGGATTTGCTGGTTCAGCCTGACCATTTGTTCTTTACCATAGTATTGGGTTAAAATTGACTATGTGGGATTTTATCCTCCAACTGGAAGGTAGAATGGTTTATGGACATTGTCAGTTTGATTTTCACAGCTTCATTCAATAAAATCCTTGTGGTCTGAATAGTACCCTGCTATTTATTAACCTCCAAATTATTCCAAAGTTAATGTGGCCTGGAAACTTGAGTAATTGTCTTCTCTTCCATCCTGCTCCCACGCCTTTTCCAGGCATTCCAAATGAGCCTGCTGAACACTGGCTGTGATTGGCTTGGGGGTGCCCTGGAGAGCCTTAGGTCGGTTTAAGATAACGGAACTACCACACACTTTCTCATTAAACAGCCCAGGAAATTGGCAGTAATTAAAAATACTGAAGTTAACTAAATAGGGCTGTCTCTGAAGAGTGGTGCTTCTGTCTGTGCTCTCACCGCCACTTCAGAAACAGGCTTCTCTGGAATTATGTTTTTTAAATTTGTGTTTTTTAAAGCCAGCCTAAGAGAAAATGGTGAAATTCCTCACTTTGCCAAGGAATAGAGACATAAAGTGTCAAGGCAAGAGCCACCCTGTGATTAATGGGCTTTTGCAGGAAGGTGTTGGACCGTCCCTTACCCGTAGAGAGGTTTGACCAGGTCTGACCAGAGGAAGAATGGGAAATGTGCTGCTTTTTTGGAAATGCAGTGGGAGCTGCCCAGGTCTCTTAACTGCTCCCACTGCTCATTAATCACAGTGGCTCCAGCCGTTACCAGCAGTGACACTGGCTGGCATAGCCCACGTCACGCTGGGACGCATCGCTGGTTCTCCCACGGTCTGTCCCCTTGCAGAACCCTGGGAAAGGCTGTGACTTCAGGGCAAGCATGGTGGTGCACAGCAGGAACAGGGAGAGGCTGGGGTGACATCCAGCTGTGGCACTGGGAGCTGCAGGAGGTACCTGGCTGCACCTCAGCTCTGCCGGCTGGAGCACTGGGTGGTGGTTGTCACTCAGCCCTTGTCAATGCCATGTTAGAACCTGCAGGTTGCAACCCCGTGGAGTGAGTTTGCTGGTAGGTGGGACAATAATTCGCTGTGATCCTGCATGGTTACACAGGAGAGAACGAGGTGATGTGAGAACTGGGACTAAAATTCCTTTTATAGGAATCAGACATTGGTGCAACAGTGTATAGTGCCTCAACTGAGATAATTTCATTTCTAGGGAGTGGGGCAAGGCAAAGTAAGTGAAGTACAAAATTTAAAGTACAAAAATTCTAAAAAAAATTGCAAAGGAATGGAGTAAGTAGCATTTGTGACATCCTGTTCCCTCAGTTCTGTGTTGGTACAAGACCTCCCATCTCTCCCCCTCCTTCTCAGTGCTGAAAGAGCTGTCAGCATTTGATTTAGGTGTCACAAGAGCCTTATAGAGTGCTTGGATTGACCTCTTGAAGTAAAACAAACTTTGTAATGGGATTAACTGGCTTCTTTCTTAATACTCCCCTTTCGCACGGCTTCCCTTAGCACAGCACACTGGCAACCCTGTCAGGATGATTATTTGGAGCCAAAACATGCAACGTCTGTCACATTGCTGTGAGCTAGGATGAATTTTTGTGTGAAACCCTGTCATCCTGTGCCCAGGAGGCCTTCGGTAATGAGTTGTGTTCATTAGCCAGTCTTTCTGATCCTTTCCGTCAGAGCAGCAGCGATGTCATTAGTGAGGTATTGGGAGGCATTGCCGTGGGCAAACATTTCCATCCTGGCCTCTGACCTCCTCCTGGCTTTGACGTGGGGCTCTGTGGCACCCTGGTTTCTCCAGGCCAGCTTGTTAGCTCCTCTGGTTGCTTAAACACCCATCCCAGTGATGTTGCTCTGTGTTGGAGCAGGGAAGAGTGAGAAGCACCCCGGGAAGTCTGCAGCAGGACCACCCTGGCCAGGGCGGAGGTACCGATAAGCCTGCAGTAAGTGAGCGGGGAAGGAGAGAAGAGACAGCAACCTCTGCTCCATGGGCAGCCTGGGAAGGGGGTTTTGGAGTGATTTCGGGAACTGCCACCACACTCTGCACAAATGAGGCATAAAATCCCGCTGGGAAATCTTGCTGTGCTTTGTAGGTCTGCAGATGTCAAGCAGGACATCGGTGGTGCCGTGGGGTGGAGGCGACCTCGGCACCCCATGGCTGCGTGATCCATGAGTTTACTTCTTAGGATTGCAGCTGAGAGGAGATGGAGTTTAATAGCCGGGATTTGGAAAGTGCACTAAGCATATCATTGTATCCCTTATTGCACTTGGGTGTTAAAGGTGGCTGGGGAAATGGGAACACTAATGAATGAGGTGTAAGTAAAAGGAGTGACCTACTGACACTTCATTTCACAGGTGCTTAAGAGGGGAAGCCTGACCTTTTTTTTTTACTGGAAGATTTTAAGAAAAGCAACGGACTACCTTACAAGCCATCTTCCTGTCAGATCTGGACAGGATCTGGAGTTCTGTGGTATTGCAGAAACGCAGGATATGCAATCCTATGACAATTTATTTTGTTTTAGTGTTTTTTTGGTTGCTATTAGATTTTGAAAGAATCTGCTGTTGGACCTCAAAGCACTATAGAGGTAGCAGATGACATTGTGTCCCAATCCCTAAATTGTCCATCAAAGGTCCTGATTACAAAGCTATCTATTTCTGGTTGTGAATCCAAACATTTTTATTAGTGAGACTGTGGGCAAATGCTTATATTGGAAACCACATCCTTCTCAAGGTAGTGATTAAAAATCCCCTAAGAACACCTCTCACATGCTAGACAAGCCACCAGAAAAAGAATCAGCTCAAATGTCAGCCATGAACTGGTAATGCTTCCTCCTTTTTGAAATTAAGTCACACTTGTCTGTTTGTGAGGTAAAAGCCATGAGTTTGCTGCCACGTCTTGAAATTAGACACAGTTGTATTGTCCTACAAACCCAATGTGAACCTGCAGAGGATTTTTAGTCCAAACATGATTTGGGGATTTCCCTGCTCTACAAATGAAGAAGAAATGAGATGTTGCCTCCTGACAGTTCTACACTGTGCTGTGTTTTGCTTCTTTGCTTTAAGGAGGCAATCGCAGAGGTTTGCACAATCCAACGGGAGGTTCTTCCTGCGAAACCGGACTTGGCAAAGCCCATCAGCACACGGTGACAAGTCCTCCATGTGCTCCCATGGATTATTTGCCTTTTTACTGCATTAAGTCCACTGTCACGTCCTGGCTCTGCCATTGATCAGCGTTAAACGGTGGGACATGCTGGCTGGGCAGAAAGGCAGCACTGCTGCTCACCCCTCATTAAGATGTCTAATTACTGAGGGAGCTGTAATGCTGCGCTGGGAGCAGTGAGGTGTTAGACAAATGCTTTGGGGTGTCGCTCTGATGGCAGGTCTTATGTAGATAAGTCACTTCTGGCTGTCACCTCACTCCTGTGGTGCGCTGGGATGGAGTTAATGGGCACACATCATCCCCAGGCTGGCTCAGTGCTCTGGTGTCTTGCCTCGCACACTGTAAATGTATCTATTTGTGCTTTGCTTCTGCTTAAATCTGTAGGTGGGGCTGAATTTGGCTTGCCTGGACCAAGAGCTTTTTACCTGGCGGAGCTGCTGTGGCTGGGTTGGTGTTGCCTGATATGTATCAGGGCTTACCTGGCTGTGTTCTCTGATAACCTCTGGCTTCCTACAGCTTTTATCACAGTCTTCCCCATCAGCACAGACCACGGCCAGCTGCGATGGCTGACACACCAGGAATGCTTATCGAGGGCCACTGTGCTCTTATCCAGCCCTTCAATAATACATGGCATTGATTTTTGCTGTGTTGAATACTGTATGGTGTTTACATTCTCGGGAATAATTCAGCAGGGTAAACAGATAGTATTCTTTGGAAGTAAAGTCAATATTAAGAGCGTTCAGGATAACGTTTGCAGTCTCCCTTTGATGGAAAGCAACCTTTTCTCTTGGCTGTGTTTCGAAGGGGCCGTAATTCCTACAGAGCAGTATTACCTCAGAATGCCAGTCAGATACTGTGGCCCCTGGGGCTGGTTTGGGGATCCAAGATATTGTCTATCAGCAGTTTTTGCAGGCAGTAAATTCTGCTGCTGCAAGTGCCTTTGGCTGTTTTCTGGGACTGTGGCCATTCACAGCTTCAGTTCAAAGGTGGAAGCCATCCATTATTTATCTAGTTGACCTTTTGGAGCAATTTGCAGGTGTATTTGTGCAGAGTTTCTGCTGGAATTGCCTTTTTTAGGGTAAACTGAGGATGCTAATGGAAATTTTGCGGTGAAGGCTGCAAACAGCTCCCGTGGTTCGCTGCTTCCCATTGGCTTTGTGGCAAGTGGAGACAGCAGGGCACTGTGGACTCAAACAGCCTCTGACATAACTGAACACCAGTTGCAGGCATGGTAGTGTGAACATTGAAATCAGCCCATCCTTGGGTTTAGAGCTGCACCTGCAGCTTCATGCACTGAGGTTTTGTGCTGGTGGTGTTTTGTCCTGCACGTGCTGCTTTGAATAACTGTAGCTGAGGAAGTTGCTCCGTGGTGGTGCCCTTTGGAGTATCAAGTAGGAAGGTCCTTTGTGCCCCTCTTGGGTGGACTGGCAGTGGTGCTGCCAAAACGTTGCTGCAGTCCATGGGATGTTGAAAACTTGCTCTTTTTTCCTTCTTGGAAAGGTTGAGATCTGCCAGGTGTCCAGGGCGCTTCTCTCACCCTGAGAGTCTCCCTCTCTCGTGGTTTTTGGTGTTTTCTAGCACGTCATTAAACAAAGAAAAAACACAGCATGAAACAGTTCCTGCTTAAATAGACCCTGACATCATCATACATATGCAGAGCTCTGTATTGCTTCTGGAAAACCGGCAGGCCAGGAGTTGATGGAGCCTCTGGGCAGAATATGAATGCCTTGATTTTCTCTCCCCTGAGCAGCAGTGAAGAGGGCTGCTAGGACCAGCCAGCAGAGACCGAGCTATAATTGCTTGCCTGGAGCAGTAACATATTTCTGTACACCAGCTGAATACCAATGAGGACAGAAGGAAGGAAGGTATCAAACAGCACTGCAGGCAGGAGGAAAAGGAGGATAAGTGATTAAAGGAAGGGACTTGGAGGCCAGGGCTGAAGACAATAGGCTGGTTCTGATTAGAGCATTTTACCAGGGAGTGATTTGGGTTTTTAATGAATTTTTTTCAGAAACTAAATGCGTTGCAGAGTGGGTTGGTGAGAGAGCAAGCAGGAGCAAGGGGCCACAGCGTGACCTCAAGTGCCACTGAAAAGGCTGGTGCAGAGATAGAAGCAGGGAGAGGGAGCTGAGATTGGGGTAACCTAACTGAAAGCATGCACATCCTTTTGAGATTGGTGAGGTTAATGCCATAAAATTTCTCACTTGGGCCTTTTTCTTCCCAGTTCATCTTTCTGTAGTTGCATGCACAAAACCTGTGCCACGTGCCCTGGGATGAACCTGCTTGAGGAGGGAGGTTGGACCAGGTGACCCACTGTGGTCCCTTCCAACCTGACCCATTCCATGATTTAGGTTTAAACAGCAAGATCTTTTGAAATCCTCTCTTCCTATGTAATTGCCAACTTAGGATACAGTTTTGTTAGCCCCTTACATAGTTTGAGATGATAGTCAGGGGGCCAGACTGCAGAACTCTGAAGGAGCACCCAGCAGTGCCACTTCCCTGCTCTTCTCCCTGCACCTGCAGGGCATGGCTCATCATCAGGGATGTGGCTGAAGGCATGGTGATGGATGGGACTGGCTGCACTGCCTTCTCTGTGGCTGCTCTTTGGGTGTGGAGTAAGACTCAGTTTATTTGAATTAAGGAAAAAAAAACCCCAAACCAAATACAAAACAGCATCATGTAACTAACCTGTAATAGGTAGGTGGTAATAGGAAGCCTTGCAGCCTCTCAGGATGCCTCTTTGGGGCATTTCAGGTGTTAAGAAAGCACATACCACCCATTAACTGCCTCTGAATTATCCTTTAGGATCTGGTAGTGGGAACTAAACATGGAGATCTAATGAGCTAAAAATAATGCTGGAAAGAACTGGCTTAGTGTCTCTGAGTCACCGAATGTCAGCATCTGCCTTTTCTTCCTGAAATAATGTAGTGGAGGCTTTGGAGGAGCTGATGGGGGAGAACGAAACCTCGCAGCACAGTCCTCACTGCTAAGCTCCAAAAACCTCACCTGTGTCCCCTTCTGTGGGCAGCGGCACTTTAAAAATAGCTGGGGGAGATGGTTTCCAGGCAGCAGCGTTAACGTACCTGGGCATCTGAGCCCATGTTCCGCAGGACTTGTGCGCTGCTCCTGGTGACGTCATGGCTCTGCAGCGGGAGAGATGCAGTGCTGGACCTGTCCCTGGGCACAGCCGAGGGCATGGGGCACTGCCCAAAGGCTCCCAGCTGTGCCCAGGAGCAGGAAAGCTGGTTAAACCTGAGACCTGCAGCGATCCCGTGTCCTTCCCCTCCACCGATGTGAAGCTTCGGTGCAGAACAGGCTTTGCTGCATAAGCGCCGTTAATAGGTTTGCTTTAGGGGGTGTGTTTTGAGTGGAGAAGGAGCGTGGTGTGTTTGACCTATATCCTGCACATCATGTCCAGGAAGCCTGAAAGGCGTAATGGGAGGAATGTGCTCTTACAAGATGCCTCTCATTTTCACCTCCATTAATTTTATCGGATTGCTGCGTTACATTTGGATTGTAATTGTTAGAAACACAAAGGGAAGGGGAGGGCAAATTGCCCTGTTGCTCCCTCGGTGATCAGCATCGGGGATTCTGTTGTTTTAAAGACACGTGTATGGAAAACAGTGCTGTCACTTGGTGTGGCATCGGGTTTGGACTGAAAACACTGTGCCTTTTTTGTGCTGTGTTATTTGCTTTGTTAGATGGAATCAGTGAATGGGCAATTGCCAAAGGAGAAGACTCCTGCTAGCAGTGAGATGCAAAGTGTCTCTTCCAAAGCATCACAATGTGTTTTATTTGTATGAATTTTATGAGCCATCTTTTCAAAAGCAAACAGAATTATCAGATCTGTTTTGTTTTTCCCCAGCCAACTGATGTAGGGAAATGTAGCTGAACTGAGAGCAGAGTAACCTTTTCAGGGGGGAATGGGAAACAACTTGGTTGAAAAAACATATCTGAGGTGAGCAGATGGTGGGCTCACAGTCCCCTGTTTCCAAAGAGGAGAGCCCTATGTGCATATTTAAAAGTCAGAGCCTGCCTCAGGATTTATACATACTTGTTAATGTATTTCTGCTTCTTGCTTATTTTCCCTTGCCACCACAACCTCTGAAATGGCCAATGGTAATTCCTATACTGCTCATGCTCTTCCAGGCATTTAATGCACTAATTCAGTTGTTTATGTTTATACAAACTCAAGTATTTTCTTACCAAACCCTTCTGACTGAGCATTGCCTCACTGCTGTATCCTTTATACAAGCCCACGTCCTTTGCGAAATGTGGCCCTCAGCTTCCACCTGCTGTTCAGAGCCAGAATGGCAGCTCTGCCACACGTCCAAAATCATGGAATATCCCAAGTTGGAAGAGACCCACAGGGATCATCATGTCCAACTCGTGGCCCTGCACAGGACACCCCGAGAATACCACCATGTGCCCAAGAGCATTGTCCAAACACTCCCTGAGCTCTGGGAACCCTGGGGCTGTGACCACTGCCCTGGGGAGCCTGTTCCAAATATTACTGTACATTTCAATCCCAAGTGCAAAATGTTGAATGAGGTGAAAGTGGAATTCAAATAACAATATAAAGCAGGTCCTGGTAAGGCTTTTGGTTTGGTTGAGATTAGCTAGTTGGGTTTTCCCAGAGCTTGGATGAAAGGGGTGTGATTTCCACTGCTAAGTTATTTGCTGGTTTAAGAAGCAATCTTCTTTCAGTTCTACAGGAGTGTGTTGTTCTTCTCTTTTCCAGCTAAAAACCACAGTGACACCCAAGTGTTCTTCTACCTGTGGATTATCTTCTGTTTCATCAGCTCGTGCTATACACTCATTTGGGACCTGAAGATGGACTGGGGTCTCTTTGACAAAAACGCTGGTGAAAACACCTTTCTCCGAGAAGGAATTGTCTACCCACAGAAAGTGCGTATGCAGCCTGCTCTTACATTAGGAAAGGCTTTTCATATTCTAGCCAAACTTGCCAAGTTTAGAGAATGTTGCAGTTGGCCACTGCACACTACAGGCTGGGATCTTCCAGCAGTAGAGTTGATTTGTTTGAAAACAGATCATTTCTGTTCACTGTGCTAAAGGTTGAGCAGCAAATTCTGTAGCTTCCTGAAGAGGTCTCTTCCTTGCAGAACGTGTCTGATGAGCTGTCCTGGTCCTGTCTTTTCCCCAGGCATACTACTATTGTGCCATTGTAGAAGATGTCATCCTGCGTTTTGCGTGGACCATCCAGATCTCCCTCACTTCCATGCAAATCTTTCCCTACGCTGGGGACATCATTTCTACTGTATTTGCCCCACTCGAGGTGTTCCGGTAAGGCTGCTGCACTCAACTCTTCATTTCTCTTTTGCTTTTTTACTGTGTAACATGAATGTGGGGGGAAGTGCCTTGATCCTTGGGCATGGAATATACCAATCCTTGAAATGGAAAACTAGGAAAAAAGGAATATTTAATCCACACAGGGTGCTGAGTGAAAAAAGGTGTAGAGGGCTCTGCCACAGTGTGGGGCTGTGTCCTTCACACTGTACTTGCAGTTTGTTCTGAACCTTGACATAATCTTGGGAGGTTAGTTTTTACCACATTTCTCCTCGAAATTTCCAGTTGAAATTTCAGTTGGAATTTCACTCGATTCCCAAGTTTCCAATTTTCAAATCTCTGCTGCTTTTCCAAACACTAATTTGGGTTCTGTGTCATCGATTTGGATCCTGCAAGGTTCCCAGGGCTTTTTGCACACTTGTGCTCTAGCTGGAAACCCACCCCCATAGCTTCCTGAGAAGAACTTGAAGCTGACCCTCACCCAGGTAGATGCTGGAGGTTGTCTTTAGCTTTTCATGCTGTCACCATTAGGACAAGGAGTGATGGGAAGATGTAGCAGGTGCTGCTGTTAGTCTCTGGTTGTTCTCCGTGCTCCCAGCCTATTCCCAGAGGCACTTTGGTCCATGAGAAGAGTCAGTGATATCCAGGTGCTTTGCCAAACACAGGAAATGCCTATAAAAGTGGAACTAAGTCGACAGTTTTCTCTTCTCCTCCATCCAGGCGGTTTGTGTGGAACTTCTTCCGTCTGGAAAACGAGCACCTGAACAACTGTGGTGAGTTCCGTGCCGTGAGGGACATCTCCGTGGCGCCGCTCAACGCTGACGACCTGACGCTCTTGGATCAGATGATGGACCAGGAGGACGGAGTTCGGAACCGCCGCAAGAACAAGCAGTGGAAGCGCAGCCTGAGCGTGTCCCTGCGCAGGCCCCGTCTGGCCTCACAGTACGTTCTGCCTCTCTAGTGCAGCAAAACCACGTCTTGGCATTGCTCTTTAACGCCTGGGGGCCACTTATGGACTGGGGATCAGGCAAAGATCTCAGCCAAAGCACAAAAGGAGAACAGGTCCCACGAGTAAACAGATGTGCCTCTACCAGGGAATTGATCCATCCTTTGCATATCTTGGGCTTCTGGTAAAGCACTGGAAAAGGGAGTTGCCTTTTTACAAGATTCCCCACCGGCAAAAATAGCCTGTAGGAGTTGCCAGAGATTACAAATGTAAAACTGGAAGAGAGGTTCTCTCTTCTTCTCAGCTGACCATTTTGGGAGCTTATAAAAAGGAGGGAGAGGGAATTTTTATACAGGCAGATAGTGACAGGACAAGGGCCAATGGTTTTAAACTGACTAAGGGCAGGTTTAGATTAGATATGAAGAAGAAATACTTCCCTATGAGGGTGGTGAGGTCCTGGCACAGGTTGCCCAGAGAAGCTGTGGCTGCCCTGTCCCTGGAAGTGTCCAAGGCCAGGTTGGATGGAACCTGAACAACCTAATCTAGGGAGTGGCATCTCTGCCCATGCATGGCAGGGGGGTTGGAAGGAGATGATCTTTAAGGTCTGTTTCCACCCAAACCATTCTGCAATCCTACAAGATTCCAGTTATCCTTCGGTTAATGTTTACATGGGAGATTTCATCTTCCAGTCTCCAACCTAAACCCCTCCATTTTTTTCTTCCCACCCATCATTCCTGTGCCTCAAATGCTTCCCCTGAACTTATTGACTGTCTGTCTTCCCTGCAGTGTCTGTGGTCTGAGTATCACAGGGTGCTCCAGCATCCCAGTGTCCCTCCTGCCCCAGCTGCACAGCTGCAGAGCCCTGCCCTTTGGCCAGGGAACAAGCTGGGATTCCTGGGGAATGCTGAAGCACAGTGGGTCAGGAGCATTGTGCAGTCCCTGCAGCACTGCATGGGAGGGGTGGGAGGAGGAGGAGGAGGAGGAGGATGTGGCTGTCAGGAGAAGGGTGTGCTCTGGCCTGTGCTTGGCTCATATCTGTGTTGGCTTAAAGTACACAGATGGGATGAATACCAACAGCCTGCTAGAGACTGAAAAGCTTTATGCAGAGGGGATGTGGGCCAAAGCCCAGTCAGATTCTCTACAACCATTCCCGTTTACCCCTCTGACACACAGCAAATGGAGATGGGAGTGACATATCCCAAAAGAACTTGCTGCTCCTTTGTGCAGCCCAGTGGCAGATCAAGCAGGATCTCTGCTGCAAGGTCTTGGTGGAGTTTTGTGGGGAGGGCTGGATGGATGCTCCACACCCAGCAGTGCCTCAGTGTCCCTGGCTGTGGGATGTCACAGCCTGGCAGGTGAACACTGGTGGTGGGCACAGGGTGGCCAGCGTGGTGTGGTGCGGGCAGTGCCACAGGAGGAGGATGCTGAGAGAGCTGGGGCATCTTTATAAGGCTTTGCTATTACCAGTGGGAGTGGGAGAGTGTGAAACAGTTCCCGTAGCTTGTTTTTTCCCTCTCTGCATAAGAAAGACTTTTTTTTCCCCATTTTTTCCCCCAAGTGCTCTGCGGGTTTACTGCCTGTGTGTTGTAACGGGGGATTTCTTCTCCCCAGTGAGAGTTTTCTGTTTGTTTTTTCCAGGTCCAAGGCTTCTGACACGAAGGTATTGATAGAGGACCTAGCAAACGAAGTCAACACATGAGATGGCCACGTTTTCTTATTCCGCATCCTTTGTTTTCTCGTTCTGTTCCCCTCTTCCCCGAGTAACCCGAATCTCTGGTACAGTTCCAGCTGAAAACAGGAGAAAACACTGAACACGTTTTCTGAGCTCTTCCAGACCAGATCCTATGGACTCCAACAAGCTCACTGTGTTTCATTTCTTTTCTTCTGGGTTAATTTTAATGTTCTATTTTAAACAAAAAAAAACAAAATAAAATATTTTACTTTGTTTTGCCAATAAAGAGGACAGTTCAGGAAAGAAGGATTGTTTACAGTCTCAACAAGGACATACAAACCTTATCTGGATAACGAAGCATCATAGGGACTCCCTCATGGGACAGTGCCGAGAGCACACTCGGTTTCTGCTTGGCCCGGTTTTGACTGGTTGAAACCGGACTTAAGTTTTTAAATCTGATTTTTTTGTTGGGTTTTTTTTGTTGTTGTTTTTTTCCTTCATATCCAGCGCTGAGGCACTGGCTGCACTTGCAGGGAAAGTGCACTTAGAGCAGTATCTTCATTCATGAAGCTACTTTTTAATTTGATGTAACTTTTCTTATAATTTTTTTGGAACTATGATGTATCTGTTGCATATAGTTTTCACATTATTTATGAAACTTAACAACCATATGAGAGTGACTTTGAGTCCTGTGCAATGAAGGTTGTGATGGTAAAACAAAGTGGGGAATGTAGATCTCCATCTCCAGGGTTGTGGGGTGATGCCCTGCAAATACCCCTCTCGTGAGACAACTTGCACCTGTGTGTACCTTCTCTCTCTCTCTTTCTTTTCAATTTTATTTTAAACCAAAGTTTCTCTTTCTGATATTTGTTCTTTTTAGTTGCTGCTACTGCATCTGGGCATGTCTCTTGTGCCAGTTCAAGGCCAGCTTTTCCATGCAGCTGTGTGACAGTAGTGCAGATGATCTTAAGGTGGTCCTAAGGAAAGGAGAGTTGGTTCCCACCAACAGCACAAAATGCTGGGCAAACAAAGGCTTCAAAACTTCATCCTCCAGATCAAAAAGTACTTTTCAAAGCCTTAATGATCCTTAGATGGCATGAGGGCATCCCAGTCCGAGCAGAGCGCTTTCTGGATGTTCTGCAGCAGCTCAGCATAGCAAAAGGGACAAGGCGAGGAGGTGTGGGACAGGGAGGAGGAGGTTCAGCAGGCTGGGGTTTGGGAGTGGTGGAGTGTTTCAGGGAGCACGGAAAGGACTGTGGTGTTGCTTACCTGACGGGGAAGGTGAGATTGAAAAAGGCTCTTCCTGTGGCTTCTGGTTTGACAAAAAGCTGCTGTTTGCTATCCCATTGAGCTGCCCTGTGGCTTGGCTGTTGCTCCTACTCCTTGCCTCATCTTGTTATCCCAGGTGGAAAGGGGGATACTGTTGGCCAGACTTGGGTGAAGGACAGCTGTATTGCTGAGCAAATTATGTTGGAAGAGTGATGGGAATTTGATGGTCTCATTGGTCTCTCCTCCTATAGGATGGCAAAAACGGGGACCCACAGAGTCCTGCTGTCCTTCCCCTGGCATACCATGTTCTCTGTGGGTCTGAAAGGAGGAGTGAAACTCCTGGAGTAGGATCCTTCTGTTGATGTCTGTCCGGTGATCTCCCTCTGGTTTGGGCGATGGAATTGCAGGAATCTCTGCTCAGTTGCTGTTTGGTGGTTGCTTTCTTTAATTAGCTGCTGGTGTGGCTTCACCCATGGCTGGTACTTTGCGTTTCCTCCATTTGCCTGCCGTGCCTCTTGCCCCGAGGAACTGCAGAAGGAAACTTTGTTCTCTCCATTTAATTGGAAATAGATTAAAACTTAGTTGTGGTGCTCTCACCTCCCACCATGTCGGGCTGCTCTGGTAGGAGAACAGCTCGACAAGCAAAGGTCGTGCTGGTCCCCCCCTCTCAGTGCCATCAGGAGCCTGTTTTCCTGTGTTTAACTAATTCCCTTAGGTCTGTTGATTGTACTGAAACGGAGCATTCCTCTTTGTATTGAAGTGGAGTCTGAGATATGAAGCCCCTTAAATTATTTGAGGTTCCTGATTACGTTGCAGCACTTGTTGCTGTGTCCAAACCTCACGTAGGTGTTTCCAGTGGTGGGGGAGGAGTGCAGCTGTATCTGCAGCTGCACCGGGAGGGGGGCAATCCAAAATTATTTGGATTAATTAAAATCAAGTAACACCACTGGTGTTACTTAAGCAAGTGGGTTTTTATACAAAGAAATTAAACTTTACTAGTAATTCGTCCTTTCAGAGGGGAGTTAAAAATACAGAGAGATGTTGTCAGCAATTTGGTCTAGTGGAAGGTGTCCCTGGCCAAGAGAGGGGGTTGAAGCTATATGGTCTTTAAGGGCCCTTCCAACCCAAACCATTTCATGGTTCTGTGATTTGGAAGTGATGCCAATCCCCTGGGAGCACTCTGCCTTCCTCAGCTGGGCTGGGGAGAGCAGGGCATGGCTGGGTGACCCGTGTCCATCTGTCCATCCTGCTGCTGCTCCGTCTGACCCTCTGCTTCCCAACCTGGTGGGGAGGGTCAGGGTGCAAGTGATTAAATTCTTACTCTGTAGTTTACCCAAATCCTTACAGGAAGCAAGAATTCAGCATGTCCATCTGCTCTGCTCCCTACTCTGCTCTTTCCCTTCCCTTCCCTTCTTCTCTGTCTTTGCTGGCATGAGAAGTAAGGAAAAATAAAAAGGGAGGTGGTGTGCTGCATCTAGCAAACATTATCTCCTAAAATAAAACATCATCCCTTTTGGCAGTGAAGATGCTGTCTCAGGGGAAAGCAGCCTGAATTCCCAGAAGTGTGGCTTTTAAAGGCTCCTAGCTCCCAGCCCTGTGTCTGCCTGTTCCCTCCCTCCCAGAGATTTCTGAGAAGTCAGGCGTGCAGATTCCTCCCGAGAGCGAGCACTAAAGCTGGGATGGCTCCGAGTCTACGAGAACATCTGGCCAATAAAGGGAGACCTAATGAAGCAAAGCAGATGGTGAGAGAAAATAGCCCCGTTGCTCCTTGGGAGAGCAGCAGGAGCGAGGGGAGAGGGGGCCATTCCCAGGGTGGCTTCATTTCCTGAGCCAGGCTTTGCTAATGGGTGCTTGGAAACACTCCTGGAGGGAGAGCAGCAGGGTGGCGGTCCAGAAGGATGGAGAGCAGAGTTAAAAGGATATGGGGGAGTTTTATCCAGCACTTTAGTTATTGGGATACAGCTGGATGGCAAGTGGAAGCTGAGGCAGGTCTGTGCTGTGGCTTTTTGGTGTTGGGCTCTGCCTCACCTCACAATTCAATGGCTTTCAGAGGTTGTGGTGGTGTGGAGCTGCTTTGGTCTGGTGAAAACTCTGGTCCAGTCTGAGGGGAGGAGATGCCCTTTGAACTTGCTTCTCCATGTTGATTCCCTGTTGCTTTCCATCCTGCTGCTCCTCCAGGGATTTTTGAATTGCAGGTGGGTTGGTGTTGCAGCATCCAGTTTATTTACTAGCTGGGGCTCCCTGCATTGCTTTGGGATGGTGTCCCTGTGCTTAGACAAGGTGATGCCATGCTCCTGAGGGGACAGCAGGGCAGGTTTGAGATCTGTGGACTCAGCATGCAGGAGCTGTTCCATCAACAGGAACTGATGCTGTCCCACCATGTTTTAAAAGAAATGCATTTGCAGCACTGACAGCTGCAGCCTCTGTGTATCCGACAAGCTCCTACCTCTTGCATCCAGGCACATTTCCAAAGTCAGCTGGTGCTCATCCTATGCCTTTCCAAGCCCTCATCATTCTGTTGGTGTCTTTGCTGTTTGTCCAGTGACAATGAAAGGGAATGAAGGGCAGCAGCCTTTATCATGAACATCTTGGACTGGGGGAGATCTCTTGTGGAAATCTCAGCAGAGTTGGATTCTGCTGCTCCTACTTCCCTAAAAACTTCTTGTGCTGCTTGTTCTGCCTCCGTGCCAGCACTCAGCCACTGCTTTAGCGTGGCAGACAGGGTGGGAAAGCACATTTCTGGTTCAGGAGGTAACAATCCCTGGGTATTTTACCCTCCATTGACAAAGGAGACAGTGTGAAGCCTTTGAACTTGGCCTGTGTTTTGCACCACCGAGGGGATTTGGCCTTGTCCTGCAGGGATGCTGCTGTGCACCGCTCGCTGGGACATGGTGTGTGCTCCAGCCTTCGGGGGTTGTGTCCCCAGCATTGGGCCATCACACTGGGATGTGTCCTGAGACCGGGGCACAGCTTGGCTCCAGTTGGGAACACAAAAGTCACTTTGCTCACACACTGCATCCTGGCTCCATGTCCTCCCTCCTCTCCACCCTTCTGCTTTGCACTCGCAGGGGGAAGATGATCTTCTGCCTTAAGCATTTTTGGTTTTTTGGGTTTTTTTAATTTATATTTTTATTCCAGAAGGCAATCGGATTGTTTTGTCTCCTTGGAAAAGAGGGCCTGGGGCTCCTGGGGGAAGAGTGGAAAATCCCTACGGTACCTCTGTAGCAGTCACGGCTGGGCTCGGTGGCTGTCACCTCATCAAACCTTGCTCTCCTTTACATGACACCATCCCAAATTCCACACCTTGGGGTGAGCTGTCACCTGCCACTGTGGGGTTAAACCGGTGTGTCAGCATCCCTGGGGTTCTTTGGTCCCTGCTGCAGCATCCAGGCTGCAGGGAAGGGAGAGGAAAGGGACAGCAACCTCGGGTGTACCCAGATGCCGATGCCCCAGCCCTGTTCCTGGTGGGAGTCAGAGCCTGCTGTGGCCCTGGCACAGCTGTGCCACAGTGGGCAAGAGGCATCGACCCTGCCTGACAGCCCCTCAAGCTCTAGAAACCAAATTACAAACTCTTCACTCCAGAGGAGAAATTCGGCATCCTGGTAGAACTTGTGATGACCTTTCCATCCCGTAGGTCCTCCTGGCGAAGGATCGGCATTTGGAAGGGGCCCGGGGTAGAAATGCCAAAGTTCCCCCTGGGTCCCACTGCCGCCTTCCCCTCCCCCTCCCTGCTGTGTTGGTCTAAATGATCTTTCTATGACGCCCTGTAGATGTCAAAAGTAATTATGGAGTGTGATTAGTCCTCTGTGGGTGCTTTCTTTCTTCCCTCCTCCTTTCTCTTTTGCTATCCCCTTCTCCACTCTTCTTTTTTGGCTCAGTGGAAAAGGTGAGGACAAAGAATTGCCGCTTGCTTGGACTCATGATGTATCTGTGACTGCGCTATTAGCTGTCTCCTCCTTCCTCCCCCAAATGGATATAATTTTCGAAGTGTGGAATTCCCTTCTTGATAAGTAGGTTTAAAAAAAAAATAACTGCACAATGTGATACTGTTTCATAGTTTCTAGGTGGTTGTATAAAGCAAAGTTACTGTGATTGTGTTTTTTCAAAGGAAAAAGTGATTGGTTAAGAAATCTGTCCTTTTTTCATTATTACAAGCTCTTTGTTTTCCAATGATCTGATGGCTCTTTTGTCCCTGGTCTGTGTGTGTGTCTTCCCACGTCCCACCCCTGTGCTGCATCCACCCATGGAGCATTGGCTCCCACTGCTCTGTGGCAATGCTGCTCTTGCACCTTTGGGAGCTGTGGGATCTTACTGGTGGCTGGAAGTGGGGAACATCCATGTCCTGAGAGGAGGTGGAGGTGCTTGGAGGAGAGAGATGTCTGAGGAGGGGTTGGAGGTGGGCAGGAGGGGCTCACAGGAAGGTGCCCACGGCTCAAATGCAACATGCCAGGGGCTGATGCTGAAGGAAACCTCCTGCCCCGACTTTGCTGCACCAGACAAAGGCTCCTGGTCCTTCTGGAAGCCTTTGGTTGCCTCTCTCCAGCTTGTCTCCAATCCAAGATGTTTTCCTGCCAGCACAGTGGGTGACCAGAGGCTGAGCAGCTCAGCTCTGGGTTGTCTGGGGTCTCTGCTCTTCATTTTGCTCCTTAAATCTCTTCATCGTCTCTTGCAATCAATCTTCCTCCAGAAGAGAGCCCAGTGCCTTGAAATCACTCTAAGCCTGTTGCTGCTCTTGCCGGCCGCTTCCCAGAGGTTTAATCCCGGCTGCAGCTCCCTGCTGGCACTGCCTGGCTGGTGGCAGGAGCCTGGCTGGTGGCAGGAGTTCGCCTGCTCTTGCTTTGGTACCTCACCAGGAGGTTGGTTTGTCCCCAGCTTGATGGGGACAACTCCCAGACGTGTTTCACCTCCTCAGCCCAGGCAGAAGAGCCGAGATCCCTTTCTGGAACAGCGTGGAGGTAAGGATGGGTCCTGGCATCGCAGGGAAGGTTGGACCTCAGCGCTGGGGTGCGGGGTGAGGACGGTCTCTGTGCCTTGGGCTCTTCCACCCAAAACTGTCAGCTGGCCCCTCCTGCCTGGGAGCAGCCATGGGGAGACGTTCGGTCTGTCCCTCGTGGAGCAAGGAGTCATCCCGGCTGTCACCCCCACAGGGAAAGGAAGACCTTGCTCTCACGTTTGGCCACGACAGGGGGCCCCAGGGCCACCAGGGTGGCTGGGGATGTTTTAAGAAGATAAAGAGTGATTTCTTGCTGCTCGTGCTGGCAGGGGCCGGCGCAGCCAGAGCCAGGAGGATTAAAACAATTTCATAATCCTGGTGATTTCCTTTTGATCGGGATTATGAAACCAATCACGAATATCAGAAGCCACAGCTTAAAGCAGCAGCCGGAGTGGGGCCGGGATGCCCATGGCCCTCACAGCACCCCTCCTGCCCCCCAGGGACGGCAGGTCTGGCACCTCCAGGTAAGCACTGCCCACCCAGGAACCCTCGTCCCTCCCGGCGGGGTCTCAGGGAAGGGGCATGGGGGGGGGCGGGGTTGGGGCGTGGAGAGAGCGTGTGTCAAATGCTGGATCTAGGGGTGATGATATGTGGATGCACCGAGCTTGGCTCCCACCGTGCTTCTGCCTGGAGAGGCTCGGCTGGCCCTGCCTTGCCCTGGGGACAGGCAGGATTTGGCCTCCAGGAAAGCAGGAATGTTTAGCACAGCTGCAAACGTGTGATGCTCACAGAAGGGTGCCGGCAGCGGTTGGAGAAGGTTGTTGAAGAAAACACCCCCACCCCGCGGGACCACCCTCCCCATCTTTTTGGAGCCTCTGGAAGCCCCAGCCAGCAGAGACAGACAGACCCCTCGGCACCCAGCGCCCGGGGAGGTGGGCTGGCTTTGCTCCCGCCGCCTCCCCAGCCCGCAGCCCAGACAAAGGACATTCCTGAGAGCGGGCCAAGGCAGCTGGGATGCCTCTGTCCCGGGGTGTTGGATTCCCCTCCTGTGGGGTCCCCTCGGTGGCAACGCGGGGTGTTGGGTCGCCCTTTCTGTCCCCGACGTGTCGCGTGGCCGCGGTGGCATCGCCCTTCGAGGCCATCCGGCCGCCGGAGCGGGGACGGGCCACGTTTGGCCGAGTGCCTCGGCTCCTCTCCCCCCATGCCCCGCAGAGGAGGAGGAGGAGGCGGCCGGGGCGGGAGGCAGGGCCAGCCACGGCCTCACAGCCCAGCCAAGCGGCGGAGCTCGGGCTCGGCTGGAGGGGCCGGGATTTGCTGGTTTGTCCGTTGGGGTTTTTTTATTTTTTTTATTTCTTTTTTTTTCCCCTCCCCTGCTTCCTTCCCTTCTTCCGCTTTCTTCTCCCTCTTCCCAGCCCTCTCCCCATGCTGCTCCGGGGGTAAGGAACAGCCCTCGCCTCCTGCTCGCTACCCCGTCCCACTTGGCGCGGGGCTGCAGGGAGCCGGGGGGCGATGGGGCCCGAGGGGTGTCACGGCGATGCTTCCTCAGTCCCGGCCGCGGGGGAGGCTCCTCCAGGGGTTCCAGTGGGGAAAGGATGCTCCCGGCGGGGCGCAGGAGGGCAGTGGCACCTGGGTGTCACCGGGGCCACGAGGCCAGCGCAGTGCCACGTGTGGCCCCGGGGGCCGGGGCGGAGCAGAGGGTGGCGTCTGTCTGGTGGCACCTTCAGCGAGTTGTAGCCGGGAGGGATTTCTGTTCTGGGGAGTTTTGGGGCCCCTGTTTGTCTCAGAAAGTGCCGTTTCTCTCCGGGGCATCTTGCTGGGTGTCCCAGGGCACCTGAAGCAGCGTGGGCGGGCACCCGTACTGCAGCTCAGCTTTTGGCCACCTGCTTCGGGGAACCACTGCTCCCCATTGCTCCCTCATTGCTCCCTCATTGCTCCCCTACTGCTCCCCCGTTCCCCGCCCCCTCCCCACCGTGCAGTGCTGGCACGGTGTCAAGTGCTCTGGGTGGGTGGCTGGGTGACCTCTTGCTTTGCCACCTCCCTCTCCCCCTCCTCCCTGAGCACACTCTGGTGCCATTGCACACGTTTTCCCCCCAGCACAGGTATCCCCATCTCTGCAGAGCCTGGGGCAGGCGGGGTGATGCCCTTTGTGGAGGCACCAGGTGGGGTGCTGGGGAGGGCAAGGGCGGTGTGGGGGTCACCCACCCACCCTCCCCTGAGTTTTCTCTCCACAGGACTCATGGAGAGTAGCTCTCCCACTGAGGCACGGCGTGTGCCACGGCCCCCCAGGCAGCATAGCCAGAGTAGCAGCCGGACCCCTGCCCCGCTGGAGCGCCCCGAGACTGCCCATGGCCCCCACGCCGTTCTGGAGAGCAAGGTGAAGGCGCTGAAGGAGAAGCGGGGGGGCGGCCGGCCGGGCACCCCTGCAGCCACCCCCGAGCGCTCCTCGCCCAAGAAACCCCGGCCCCGGCGGGGGAAGACAGGGCTGGATGTGGCAGCGGTGGAGCCGCGGGCTCAGCTGCGAACCTACCTGACGGATGGGCTGCTGGATGGTGGGGAGCCTGTGGATGGCAGCCCCCTGGCACCCCGCCCTGGCACCCCGGGGCTCTGGCGGGTGCCAGCACACAGGGGAGATGTGCTGGGAGGCACCGAGCTCCCGCAGGACAAGGGCAGCAGGTCCCGGCGCTCTGCCTCCCTCCATGAGAGACGCTCCCTGGATGAAGAGGCACGGACCCTGCCGTGGGACCGGGGGGGTCCCTCTGTGTCCCCCCCTTCAGCAGAGAGCTGGGAGAGGCTCTCGTTGTCCGAGCGGGTGGAGAGGAACCGGCGGCTGCTGCAGGAGGTGCTGGGCCTTGCTGCTCCTGGTGTGTATTTTGGGAAGGTGGCAGCTGCTTCAGGAGAGCTGAAGGGTGTGGGAGGGAAAAGCTTTGGGGCAAAGTGGGTTCCTCATTGGCATCCTCCAGCCTCCCTTGGTGTGAATGCAACTCCCTGTTCTTTCACACCCCGGGGCTGTCCCATCCTCTTTACTGGGATGTAAGACATACCAATGAGATGTTCTGGGTGCTGCCAGCCCCTTTCTGGTGAAGAATTTCACTGCTAAGAGCAAGAAACCCACCTTTTGGAGCCCTCCAGGTCTGCGGGCATCACTGTCCCTTTGGAAGCTGCCACCAGAAAAGAGAATTAATTTCTCCTTTGACAGCATCTGCCCCAATGACCCCATGGTCCCCCCCCAACAGTCCCACCCAATGCCACGTGTTGTTACCCCATATCCTTCTGGGGTCTCTCAGAGCCAAGCATCTGGGAAAGCCCTGCAGAGGGTGTTGAGATGGGGTAAGCAAAGGGTGCTATCAAGGGGGTCCAGGGTGGGGGCTGCCATGCAACCAGGTTGATGCCTTTCTCTGTCTTGCATTTCAGAGATGCCGGCGAGTGACGGCGACTGGGACTCGGGGGTCTCACTGCAGGATGCTGAGGGCTGCAGGTAGGTCAGTCCCAGAGGGGCAGAGATGGAGGTTTCCCTCTTTCCCTCTTGCGTTTTAAATCCATCCCATTAAGCAGCTCTGGGGAAGGGCTGTGGGGCAGCCCCCCAGCGTGGCAGCTGGTGGAGGAGCGTGACCGGGCTCCAGCAATGCTTCGGTGCAAGCTGGGGCAGGAGTTTGGTATCCATGAGGTGTCTGAGCACAGGAAACCCCAGCCAGGACCCCTTGGGCAGGAAGGGAGCTGGGGTAGATGACGGGACAGAAATTTGCTCCAGGTGCTTAAGAAGATTGAGGCAGCAGGCATGTGTAATCTTGTTGGACTAATGATAAACCTTTGAGGTACGGACTAAAAATAAGGAGGTGGGATGGGCAGGTGAGCTGGGCAGCAGCATGAGGGGTCGGGGGCTGCGTGAGGGAAGTGACTGAGTGGGGAGAGGCCCCCAGGGTGGTGGTTCTATTCCTCTCGGGTGGCTGGATCAGTGACAGGGGGGTGCAAGGCAGAGCCAGGGAGTAGGGGCAGTCAAACTCTGGGGGGCAGCCTGGACCCCCCATGGTGCTGCACAGACGGGCCAGTGTGTGCCCACCCTCCTGCCCTGAAGAGGTTAAGGCCAGGCTTCCCAAAGCAACTGCCTGAGCTGATTATTTTAATCAGGAGGATTAGGGCCATGGCCAACCGGGAAAGCAGTGCTGGAGCAGAGAGAGCTGATAGGTCCCACACCCTGCAGCTGGCAGGACTGGGAGTGCAGGGGAAGACCCCCTACAAGGAAGCCAAGGCAGCTGGGTCAGGGGGGCCATCCCAAACCTACCTGCCTCCCCATCGCTGTGGGATTTACAGCAGTGGGGATGGGAAGCAGCGCCTGCCTCAGTTTCCCTGTCCATCTCTGGGATGCCCATGGCATAAAGTGCTGCCCATGCCGGAGCTGTGGGTGCTGAGTCTCCCCCCAAAGCATCACCTATCCCCGGGGGGGACAGGGCGCCTGCCAGGGCGTCCCCCGGCGCGACTGCCAGCCCGCCCACAAATGGCGGCCGAGCCCCGTTTTCCCTGGGCAGAGCAGCCTCGTCGTCACTGTTAAACCAGGTCTAATCCCTGTTATTTTTTCCTAATCCCCTTCCCGCTGCGGGGCCGCAGGGCCTTTGTCCCTGGGCAGGAGCTCGAGCTGAGCCCGCGGCACGAGCAGGCCAAGCAGCTGCTGCAGCGCGCCCGCATGAAGGCTCGGACGAACCCCCTGCGCGCCAGCCACGACATCCTCCTCCTCCCCACCGCCCTCCCGCACCCCAGGTCAGTGCCACCACCCTGCCTGCCCCTCCCCTGCCTCCTCCACGGTGTTCCCAGGGCAGCAGCTGGGTTTGGGACACACACAGAGATGCAGCTGTGTGTGTGGAGTGCACACATATGCGCAGGCATGCGTGTGGAGCCGGGGTCTGCATGCTTGGTGCAGCCTCTTAGCCTGGATACAGGAGCATCCCCTGCCTGACCTCTTTGCAGCACTGTATTTGGGGGTATTTAATTAAATGGTGTTTTTTGGTCACACGGAGGCATTGGTAGCAGGAGGATGGCGTCTCCCAGCTGATGGGGAGTGTTTTCCCAGGGCAGACTCGCTGCTGGAGGCTGGACCAAAGCGGCATCTCGCCCTGTGTGCTGGGTCATGTGCAATGTGGTGTTCCTGGAATGATTAACCACACACCTCGGGGCAGGGGAAGGGTGATGGAGATTGGGCTGTGGCAGCAGGATAGTGCCGTAGCCACTCCAGATTCCAGCTTTAGGCTGGAGGGGGAGCAGGGCTGTACATAGCCAGGGAGCACTGGGTGGATCTTCCTCCTTGCCTCATCTTCTGAGCTGGGTTTTCCCCCTCCTGCCCTGCTTTCCCGAGGGAGCCGGGCAGCCCTCGCAGCTTGCCCGCGTCTGTCTGTCTGTTCCCACGTCAGGGAGCCCAGCGGGAGGCCAAGCGTCGCTCCGCGGGACGGGGGGAGCCTGAGCGACTCGTCCAGCGGGGAGTCGAGCTGCGGGCGGCCACGGCGGCCGCGGGGACCGTCCCCATCCCGCGTCCGCTTCGAGGACGAGTCAGCCCGCGACGCCGAGGTGCGGTACCTGGAGCGGCTGCAGCTGCGGCACCGGCGGGCGCTGGGCTCGGCGCTCTCCTCGCCGGAGCCGGCCGGCAGCAGGCAGCCGGGGGACGGAGCCGGCCAGCCCAGAGCCCGGAGCGGCGACCTCGTGGCCGGTGGCAAGTGCAGCGCCTGTGGCTCCTTCCTCGGTGCTGCCACCGGCCGGGGCACGGACGCACAAGCTGCCACCGACGCGGCCAAAAGCAGCCCCGCGGCACAAAGAAGCATCCCGGGGGATAGCAGGGGGCCGAGCGCTGCCCAGACAGAGCCCAAAATCAGGCCCCTGGGCCCCGGAGGGTCCCCACTGTGGATCCTCCCCTCCCGGCAGCGCATCCACACCGAGAAGATCAAGGAGACGTACATCGGGGACGTCACCTACATCGACGAGGTGGACTCGGCCCTGGAGAGCACCGACACCTCTGACGGCTGCCGGACGGACAGTGAGGAGGCAGGACCCCGCAGCCCCCACCTACGGGGGCACCGGGACCCCCGGATTCGCGGGCACAGAGCCCCCCGTGCCACCCCACCGCCGGAGATGAGGGCCAGGAAGGGGACGTGTGTGGCCAGCGGTGGCCCCTGCACAGAGGACGGGGGGAGCTCAGGCTGTGCCACAAACCAAACAGGGGCTGTTTGCCCCCCGCCGCCGGGGAGAGCCAGCAGCCAAGAGGATGCGGAACCACATCGGTATCTGGGGGGCAGCAAGGAGGTGGGGAGCACCACTCATCCCCCACAGCAGCCCAGTGAGACCCTGGACCCTTCCTCTCAGCTGAGGACCAGCACTCCCATCCCAGGCACCCACCTCCCTGCTCCTCCCCCCACCAAGAAGGCCTGCTCCCAGGTGCCTTGCAGGAAAGCCCTCTTCTCTAGTGGCAGCCACCGTGCATCGAGCCAAGGATCCCGAGGCCCAGAGCCAGATACTGGCAGAGCTGCCTCCCCCCAGCCTGGCAGCACAGAGGGGCGAAAAAGTCCCTGCAGCCCCAGATGGCTCCCAGGGAGCCCCCTCCGTGCCTTATCCACCAACAACTGCAACAACACCCACGGGCAGGATGCCCCGAGGACAGGCAGAGGTAAGAGACCTGTGCAGGGGGTGCTGGGGGTGTCCCCAACAAAGCCAGCATGTGACTGTCTCGCTGTGGTTACAGGGGCAGCATCACACCCCACCGCCAGCCCTGCCACCCCGGTACCCCAGGAGGCTGCTCGTCCCCCCGGGGAAGGTGCTGGGACACCTGGAGAGCAGCAGCAGCAGTGGCGCCCGGCTGGGAGCGCAGCACATAGGTGAGTGTGAGAGGCCTTTGCATTTTGCGCCATGCAGTCCCAAGCATCCCTCCTGGGTGCTGCAGGATGCTACCAGGCTGAGCCCCTGAGGCTTCCCAGTGGGACTCAACCCTTCAGCCCCCAAAACCTCCCAGAAACCACAATATGGGGGTGACAGTGTGCCCGTGTATGGGTGTGGGTTTGGGAGTGTGTTAGTGTGAGTTTGGGGGAGCTGCATTTTTGCTCTGTATCTGGTTCTGACAAGGGTGTTACAGCAAATGTGACGGAGGTGTTTTGTACAGCATCAAGTTCTCCCCTCCGGGGAAAATTAGCTGCCTTTGGGCTCCCCAAGAGTGATCCCGCTGGCCCTGTGCCTGGCACTGTGTGTCTCAGCCTGGCAGTAGGGTTTGGAGGCGCTGCTGGGTCCTTTGAGCCCCTTGGCAGGATGTGATCTCTTGAGACAGAGAGCAGGGGAGGTCTGAGAGATGTTAAACCCTTGAAATTATGGGTAAAACAGGGAGGGATGGCTTCGGATGGTGACAAACCTGTGCATGCTGGGTCACTGCTGTGGGGAGGTGGCTGCACCCTGATCTCACCGTGCACCGCAATTTTGGCTCCCAAGGCTGCAGAGGCCGGTGCAGGATGTGCCCCCAGTCCTGAGGCAGCTGCCAGTCCTCCTGTCCCCCAGACAGACAAACGGGGGGTGACCATCATCCCTCTCCACCCAGGGAGTCGGGGCGGCCAGCGAGCCGCAAGGGCAGCAGTGCTTCAGCGTCAGGGCTGAAGAAGCTCCTGTGCAGCCTGAGCCAGAGCACCAAGGAGCGCCTGGGCCGCTTCCGCTGCTACAGCATGGAGCAGCTCCCGGCCCCTGGTGGCTCCCCCCCGGGGGGCCCTGGCATGAAGAAGTCACCTTCCTTGCAGTCCCTGCAGCTGGTGAGCTTGGACATCGCCCCACCCAGGGTGTGTCCGTGGGGAGATGGGCATCCTGCAAGAGAGGGGGTGCTAGGCTGGGGTAGAGCATTGCTGGGCATGGTGGTCCTGGTGGGGTGTGAGGGCATGTGCCACCCCAAACCTGATGGGTTTGAAAAGGTGTGAGCCAACGGGGGAGTGGAAGGGGGAAGGAGGGTCTGCGGGGGGAGTGTGAAAGAGCAGATTTGGGGAGGGGAGTTGGGGGTAGTTTATTTTTGGTCATGGGTCATGTGTCCCAGCCAGGTGAGCAGGAAGGTGCCTCTCTAGGAAATGCTGCTCCTCAGGTGGGTGTCCTGGCCCAGGCTGAGGACACTGGCTCGTCCCTCCTCAGCGGTGGGTTGGGGGAGTGCTCCAAGAGGGTGGGATGCCCCAATGCCCCCTGCTCCTTCAGCACATTGGTGGGTGAAGCACTGCAGTGCTGCACAGCGAGTGTGACCGTCCTCATCTCAGCCAGGTGCTTTTCCCCAGGTGTCACCCTTCTGCCAGCCCCAAAAAGCCTCCTCTATCCAGAGCCTGCATTCCCTCCTGGGCAAGGCACCCCGTGCCAGCGCCTACCTCCTGCCCCAGACCACAGCCGACAGGTAGGATGGGGCCCAGCACATCCCCACTGTGCCCAGGAAGGCTGTTCCAGAGTGCTGAGCCACATATGGTGGCTCAGTGCAGCTGGGGGGCCCATCCTCTGGTCCCCAGAAGCTTCCCACATCCTCGCTCACCCCATCTCCCCTCTCCCCACAGGAAGGGGGGCTCAGAGCCGCGGCGCTCGCTGAGTGTGGAGGACATCGGGGCACCCGGCCGGCTGCGCGCGGTGGGACGCGTGGTGGAGGTGTTCCCTGATGGCACCAACCAGCTGGAGCTGCAGCGACCTCCCAACGGCGCCTTCGGGTTCTCTGTCACCTCTGGGCACGGCCGGCCTGACACAGGTATGGAGGGATCATCCCAAAGCTTTGGCACTGCACACATGGTGGCTCTCGTCCCTCCCCAGGAGCGAGCTTGGGGATGGGTGGAGGGGGCTGCTTCATCCCCACTGAGCCCCAGAGGAGTGGCAGTGGATGGGGGGATGTTGTCACGTGTGGCTTCAGCCATACACAATCCCACGTGTCCATGAGTCCTTGGCTCGGGACACGCAGCCTGTCCCAAAGGCTGTTTATCACGAGTCAGTTACTGTGCAGCCCCCGGGCACCCGGGCTGTGGGGGGCAGGTTGGGGGTCTCACCTGCCCCATCCCTCTCCACAGGTGTGTACGTGCAGGAGATGGCGGATGCCGGCACAGCCAAGCTGTATGCGGGGCTCCTGGGCGTGGGGGACGAGATCCTGCAGGTCAACGGCGAGGCCGTGTCAGGGCTGGGGCTGCCCCGCATCCGTGAGCTGCTGCTCCAGGCGGACACCCTGTCCCTCCGTGTGCTCCGCCACCGCCCGCTGCCACGGTAGCCCCAGCACGGCTCCTGCAATGGCCAGCGTGAGGAGGATGAGATCCCAACGATGTCCCAGGATGCTGCAGGATGGCACAGTGTGGACGAGGCTGCCTTGTGGCACCAGGGCCTGCCCTGCTCCAGTGCAGTACTTGGCTCACCGCTGCAGTGGGGGCAGGTGGCTTTCCCAGACGCCCCACCCTCCTGGAGACAGACCAGGATCAAGGACCCCCCCCGACAGTATCCAGTGTCTCCAGAACTTGCCCCAAGTGTGGGAAGAGGGAACAGCCCAGACCTGACAGAGCCAGACGGGTCTGTCCTGCTGGGCACTGGG
Source organism: Platyrinchus mystaceus (assembly GCA_035041135.1). Classification (NCBI taxonomy): domain Eukaryota; kingdom Metazoa; phylum Chordata; class Aves; order Passeriformes; family Tyrannidae; genus Platyrinchus; species Platyrinchus mystaceus. The sequence goes on along the minus strand of JAWWLV010000005.1, from coordinate 29,463,402 downwards.
GTGACCAGTGTGGGGATGCCCCATCTCTGTGACCCCAGGAGACATGGGACTCCCTGCCAGTGCTGCCAACCTGCACCCAAAGGCTGGTGGGGTTCTTTTAAATTATTTTAAACTGAAACCCAAAAATATATCTGTGGAATAACGAAATACTGCCCTTGGCTTGCAGCTGGCATGGAGGGGCTGGGGTGGTGCTTGCTGGCACGGGCAGGGGGGTGGTCTTTGCTGCCTGTTTTCCCATGGCACTGCTGGGGGTGTGGAGGACCTCAGCCTTGGAGAGTTTGAGTTCTTTTTTCCAGCCATGGAAGGGGAAACTCGTGCCAAAATGTGTCTCTCCAGCAGAGAGAGGTGGCATGGCAGCAATGGCTGCCCTCTGCATGGTGGTGCCACACATCTGGGCACAGCTGCCTGCAGCATCCCCCACATCTGGGCACATAGTGCAGAGGGGACCCCAGAACCTGCAGTGCCTCAAAAGCCAGAAGGGTGATACCCAGAAGATGCTGGTGAGAGTTTTCCCTGCTCCCCGGTGCCAGGAGACCTCTGCTTGTCCTGGAGCAAGAGTCAGGTGAGAAGGACTGGAGATCTGCACTTGCTGCATCTTTATTTAGTGTTAAGGGGAGGGGCACCACCAGCGACAGAAAAGCTGTACACAGGAAAAGGGACCAGAGACAGTCGGGTGGCGTGCAGTGATTCCAGCAGCTGGGCCACCCCCTGAACTACTGAAGGAGCAGTCCTGCACAGGGGTCGTTCCCGGAGGATGCACAACCACGCCAACAGCAAGGCAGGGATCGGAGGTGTGCAAACACTGTCCGGCAGCAAGCCCTGCTCCCTGGCCAGACTCACGCTCCTGGGAACCTGCTCTTGGAGAGGTATAAGCCCGAGGAGAGCAGCACAGACGCTGTGACAGCCAGCCTTGCAAAGCAGACACCACCTATTCCCTGCAGTGTAACCAAAGGAAACGGGATGCTCTGCAAGGATAAGGAGCCACTGTGAAATGAGGAGTGCGGGTGGGCACCGAGGGCACCACGTGTGCGTTAATGGCGAGAGCACCCAGGTGGGCGCAGGGAGGCTCGTCTGAGCCCCCATCCGGCACCCGGCTGCGGAAGGCACGGTGCTGCTGGCTGTGCATCCAGCGGCAGGGACGGGGGGCACACAGGCCTTGGAGGGAGCCACAAACGCCGTGGGGAGGAGTGTTTGGTCCCGGACGTAAAGCCGTCCGGTGGTGAACTTCCAAGGCTGGGAGGACGATTTTGGGGGCGATTTGCAATTTCAGCAGAAGTCTTTGCGTCAGTGCCAATTAACCTCCTCCCCCAGCCCACCTGGGAGCCATAAGCCAGCCTGTCCCAACTCTTTTCATGTTTGCAGCTTAAATATGGGAGCAGACTGGAGTAAGAAACCATTTTTGCTTTCCTGAAGGGTCACCCCACATCTCATAATCAGTGCTTGCAGCATGACCCCCCTGCCTGCCTGTTCCTCCCCAGTGACACTGCCCAGGTGAGCTTTCTTCACCACAGTTTGGTATTACCCACCTGGCTACTCCACATTCGCTGTACAAGGGAGACAACTCAGCTACCTGACACTGCTGAGACAACTCAAGTGACAAACAACTTGAAGGTAACAAAAGGACTGGGAAGGAATATGGGAACACGATATAGCTTTGAATCTCCTGCCTTTTGGTTGCTTACAATGGAGGTGTCCAAAAAATAATGGTTGGGAAAAATTAAGACATCCTATTTACAAGTTCATATGCACTTAAAATACATCATTGAGCACTGTTTCTCTGATCATGCAGGTTGTGCACCCGCAGAGAGAATGTGGCTCCGTCATCAAAAAAATCTTCAGTTTTTTTTTTCCTTAAAAAAAATAAGTTATTTTAGACCTGACAAATCACTTGCCAAAGGGAAGCAGCTGTTAAATAGAAGCAGTGACTCAGTTATACAAGGGCAAGGAAAGCATCAGTCAATGAGCTTCAGAGGCTGTATAATGAGGGAGGCAATTTTAAAAGCCTTAAGACACTCCCTCTCCAGCTCACGGCTGATTGCCAGTGCTTGGCGTGCAGCAACCCAAGTTTAAAGCTCTGGGGTGTCTAACGATGCCCGGGTGGCCGATGGCAGGACACGAGACCCTCCGCCTCTGCCTTCTGCCCAGGTGTGGAGGGTGGGAAGGCTCTGCTGCGGACTCACCGTGCTCTCTGGGCGGTGAGTCGGCGGCACAGAGCCGGCCCGCGGCAGAGGGGAGGTGGCGTGGGGCGGAGGGAGGGTGGCTGGGCCTCCCCTTCCTCGCTGCAGCTCGTTGGGTCTCACACCGCCTGGTAGCGCTTGTGGCAGGCGCTGGCGGCGCGGTTTGTAATGCTCAGTGAATTCATTAATTCCTCCTCCCTGTCCCGTCCTCCCCACGGCTCACTGCTCTGTGTCCTCATCCCACTGCAGGCGGCTCGGGACCGTCGCGACCAGCTCCTACCTGCACCAGGAGGAAGCGTGGGGCTCGAGTCCCCCTCCAGCTCCCCGGGTCCAGACCTGGCGCTCAGGTCCAGGTCGCACTGCACCAGGGGAGGAGGCAGCTCCAGTCCTCCAGCTCCTCTCCCCGGGGCGAGGTGAGATGCCGGCAAAGCCGACCCGCAGTCCTCGGAGGAGGATGGTGAGAGCTGGGTGAGGGTTTTCTTGCCGGAGATCTCTGTGGGCGGACGGAAACAGTGAGAGTTTCATTTCCCCGTGCTGCTGGGGCGAGGGGTCGGGGAGGGAGTGTCCGAGGAAGTTCAGTCCATCACAGGACAAGGAATAGGATGAGCACCACCAGCAAGATGATGAAGAGAACGATAATTGCACACCACTGCCGTCGATCTGGAAGGAAAAGGAAGCATCAGTCATCCTGCTATAGTGGGGAAGGAAAATTGGGGGAGCACTTTCCTTTGTTGTACTGCTAGGAGCTCAAAGCCATAAGAAGCTTAAAGCCACAACAAGCCAAAACAGCAGTTCCTGTGGAAGCATGCCTCACTACGTGTGCCTCAACATACAGTGCCACAGCCTTTTTCCTCCAGGATACATCAGGTTTCAGGAACAGCTGTGGGAATTCTGAGGCTTCTTCCCAACCAAGTTCAAACAGATATGATAAGCTGGTTCAAAAGCAATTGGGAGGAACAAGCAGAGAGCTGCTGTGTTCGCTGCTCCTTTGTGGAGTAATCTCTTTGCTAGAGGAACAAGAAGGGATCTGGTGAAAGCTACCCTGAAGAGCACTGCCAGGAAGAGTTTGTGGCAGCTCTCCTTAGGAGAGGGCCAGGAATAAAGTTTCCCTGGACATCTTTACACTTCATTGGCTTAACACTTCATTGCCTCTGAGAGCTGCTGTCTGCCCCGGTGAGACAATGGTGCAGCAGTGGGAACAGGGCTGCTGGCACCCCCCAACTCCTGGGCTCAGCAGCTACCCTGGGAAGAGCCCTCCTGGTCGGCCCTGGTACATGAGATGCCAGCAGAAATGCTCTTTACACAGCACTCAGAAACACTCTGCAATGATTCATGGGTGTTCCCAGAGGAAAGGGCTGATACACAGGGTTTGCCAGTGGTTGTGCTGCTGCTGGGCTACTGGTGACCCAAAGTGCGCTGTCAGCACTCCAAGTGGGCTCTCTAGGGCTGTATTCCCACCACCTCATAAATCCCCTGGACAGCCTAATCCTGCAGACCAGGAATGCTTTTCCTCCTGGTTGGCTGCTGCCTTCACAAGGTGCCTGAGCACCCACAGGAGAGGTGTACTGGAGGAGGTGACGCTGGGTGCTCCGCCAGCGCTGGGAGAGGAGAGCCGGCAGTGGGGGACTTCCCGGCAGGCACGCCGGGCTTCCTGTTTGCTCTGCCCGTGGCACCCCGCCAGCCCACCGGCTTCAGGCACAGCCTTATAAGGACTTTTCTGTGGGTTCAGCACAGAATTCAGTCCTTTCCTCCACCAGCTGAGAGAGATCTGATCGACAACAGGCCTTCAGGCACCAGCAGCCTGAGGGCAGGTGGGATTTAGGAAGGGGCTTGCCGCAGGCATTCCAGTGTGGGGGAAGCCACACACAGTGACGAGGGTTAATGGCACCTTGACAGCTTTTGTTCCACAGGCAGCAGGGGAAACTGCAGCAAAGCAGGAGGCTGCAGAGCTTCCCCTCCTACCAGCCAGAGGGGGATTTTCCCAGCAGTAGCGGCATAAATAGAAAGGCATCTGTAAATAAAACAAAGGCAGCTGCTGGACTTGGAAGTCTTCCCCCTGGTTCAAGCACTGAGAGCTGCTCTCTCCCCTCTGCTGGGTGGGTGGGAGCACACAGTGTCCCAGCCCAAAGATCTGAGGGCTTATCCCTGACTTTCCAGAACTGGATCCCACTTCTCAGGACCTACCACTCGTCATGTGAGACACTTTGGCGAGCTTCTTCATGACGTTATCAAGCCGCGACTGAGTGCTGTCTAACTCGTGGGAGAAGTCATCCAGCATCCTGGGGACACAGAAGCAGGACACTGGTCAGCAGGTGGCACATCCCTTTGGGATTTTGCAGTGCACTCACACACACTGATCAAAACACTGATGGGATGAGAGTATCTCACTTTGGCAGAGAAAATGAGCATGCCTCAATCTCCCGGAAGCACCCAAGGGGAGCAAAAACCTGCTGAAGCAGCAGCTCTGCTTTGGTGGGAAACAGGAAGTAATTTGGGACTCCTGTCAGACTGATCCCTCCTGTGTGTTCTCGGCTGAGCTCTCATGCAGCTGTAAGGTGAGCGGGGGGCTTTCCTCCTTACAAGAGGAAAGTCTCATTTATAATCTGTGATTAGCACAGACTGGTTAGATCTAGGTGCCAGCTTGGACTTTAAATCTCTTTTCTTGTTCAAGGCTTGCAGTGGAAGCTAAAATCTTGTTTCAGTCATGTATCAAGCGGGAATGAGATCTGCAATTGCTTTGAAGGTGCTTTTTAAGCTCTGCATGGAAGTTACCCCTCTACTTCTTCCACCCAGCAACAGTAATGAATCTGAAAGCCTTCCTGAATCCGTGCTTTGTCAATGACATTGCACATCCAGAATCAAGGTACAAATCCAATTGTCTCCAGCCAGTGGGACTTGAAAGCTTAATGTGTTTAAAAGGACAGCTTCCTTCATCTGTAGTTCCGGGGCACTTGTTAAACCTTCATTCAGTGGGGAGAAAGGAAGAGCTGTAAAAACCTCACTGTGGTAGCTGTGTGCTAGTCTAGCAAGCACCGATGGCTTGTGTGATCATCTGAAAACAGACACACCACACTGACCTTTTCTGTGAGAGCAGGACTTCACAGAGGGGGTGGGTTTAAAGTTCCCCCTCTCCATCAAAGACACACCACAAGTGGCACGGCCCTCCAGACTCCTACCAGCCAAACAAGGAGGGTTTTTAGGCATGAACCCTTCAAGCCTCTCTGGAAGCACTGCTGTTAGCCTGCACAACTGGGAACTTGTTTGCAGAGGACAAGAACTGGGAGAGAAATCTAATTTATATGTAAATGGGTGGATGCAAATGACTTTGTGAGCTGCCCTTTAACCCTTTGTGTGGGTGAGGGCTATTTTTAGCTTTAATGATGAAGAGCAGCTCTGTGTTGTGTGTTTCAGGGCAGCAAGGCAGAGCTGAAAGCTCCCAGCTCCAGCAGTTATCCAGGGTCAGCACAAAACCCTTCGGAGTGGGGAAGTGCTCAGTATCCCCCCTTACACAGCACCTCCCTCCCTTATTTGTCTGCTGGCTGCCTGAGGGGGAGCATGTGGAAAGAAGAGAGGAGGAAAGAAAGGTAAGCTGGCAGCTAAGCCTGCCCTAGGTGCAGGCTTTCAAATGAAGGAGGCTGCAGTTGGATCCTTGCAGATTACAGTACAACATGTTTTCCAAAGGCTGGCTGGGAGAGGCTGCCTGAGGGACCAGTAAATTCAAGGCCCTAACAGGGTCAGAGGTAAGTGTTTGAGGACCTCCAGCTGTGTTGCAGCCAACCCCATACCGGGTTTTTGTTGCCACATCCCACACTTACACTGCTTGCTCCTCCAGCTCCCCACCAATGCGCTGGGACATGTTCTTCAGCACCCCGATGCTGCCAGAGACCAGCTCCAACTGCTCATCTTGCTGCTCCACGATCAACTGGGGCCAGAGAGAAGGGAAACAAGCAGTTACAGGTCTGCCTTCTGCAGCTGGGCTGGAACCAGATGATCCAGTGGACAGTCACTTGCTGCTCAGCCAACATCAGCTGTGAGGCCTGGGGTCAGATTTAAGCCACCAGGAATGAGGACTGCGTTCCTAAGAAATGCTGGAGAGGTGACAGCCACAGGAAAGCCTCGGTGGCATGGCATCCCCACGGCAGAGCAGGCTGCAGCCTCCAGACATCCCTGCAAATCCAGCCTCAGCTCAGCCACACCGCACCCACAGCTAAAGCGACTGTGGGAAACCAGAGGGACTGGTCATCAAAACCTTGGCAAGGTAAGCAAGTATGGCAGAGGACACCTGGGAGCCATGCTGATGCTGTGCCTGGGAAATGCAACCTGGAACATGCTTCAGCTAACAAGGGGTTAATGCAAGTAAGAGGCTGTTTCAGCCTCTACAGCTAAAAATAGCCGTCATGGCTCCATGTGCCAAAGGAATAAGTCTGCTGATGTTTTAAGTCATTTTAAGGACAGAGCCATGCTAAGGATTAGATTTACCCTAGTTACCTATTTCTGAATCTATTTATCTTCCTAGAGTCAGTAGGTAAAACACTTCTGGAAGCTGGGGAGGCGTCACAGGTCAGGAGATTTAGCAGAGTTTGCCACCTCTGAGAAGCCTGAGTAAAGGCCTATAGTTGGCTGGGCTGCTGCACATGGTCTGTGCCTGGGCACTTCTCCAGGCAAACTCCCTTGTCAGCTGGGAAGTGTCAGCTGGGAAGTGCCTCGCCAGGGGTTCTCCCAAAGCCAAGGCTTTCTCACTAATCTCACGGTGACAAAGGCAGGAAAAGGAAGCAGGCGCGTGCTCCTACTCCCAGCCTGTTCTGAGGGAGATGCACAACAACAGCAAACACTTTTTAACCAGAGGAAATTGCATAAAAGAAACGGGCTCTTTTCTGTTTGTAATGTTTCTACTCTTCCAAGGATTTCAGCAATCCTTTTACTATTACAGCTTAGCATGCTACATCTCCCAAATCGTGCCAACTGCCTTCTAAACAGAGCAGAAGCCTCATACCTCAAGGGTTACAAGCTCAGTGCCAAGATGCATCCAAAGCTGTGCTGTACAGGAAACGCATGCACAGATACATGCCACAAGCAAAGACGATGACTGTCAGGCTCCTGGATCCAGACCAGCCAAGGACTGGATTTTTTTTGGTTCTCAGTGTCTGTACCTCATCCCCCCGGCACCCATTTGGCAGCAGAGCTATTTATTCCGTGTGCTGCCAGCTGCCTTACCTGTTGTTGCGCTTGCTGCTCCTCGATGAAGTGTGAATTTGCTAATTGCAGCTCCCGGTCAATACGGCTGTATTTGTCAGGTCCAGAGCTCCAACTCTGACTGCCACTGTCTCCCAGGAGTGCCTAAACAGATGAAGAGAGCCCTTAGCAACACTCTCGTGTCTGCTCACAGCCCATTTGCAGGGTGTAGTGGGAAGACAGACAAGGCAACACTCCTGTACACACACACACACACAGAGCATCCCTTTCCTCCTGCTCTATTGCTACTCAGCCAAACTGCTGTCATGGACTAAACCAATACAATGCCAAAATGCCAGCCTGGGAAGTCTCTGCAGCCTCGTATTGCAGATATGCCTCTCCAGCAGCAGCAGAGCTGGAGTATGGCAGGAGGTCTGCACAGCACAAAGGACTAGCAAAGACCTGCTCAAGAGGCACAGCACTGTGTGCTGGGACATGTGAGCTGGGAAGGATCCGGATATATTGTGTTAACAGATGTACAGCTCGAACTGAGCACTGTGCTGCTAATGACAGGGGCTTAAGAGGGTCTGGATAAAGTACTCAACCAGTAGAGCTGACAGTAAGATAGTGCAATATAACCAGTGCTGTATGCTTATGTTCTGTGATCCAGGCTGCCTGTCCCTCCAGCAGGCGGTTCAGTTGCCAGCTTACAAGGTTACACTTGCTCCCTGCCCTACAACCTGGACAGAGAAAGCTTGTGCAGAGCCAGCAGAGACGTGGCTTTCCAGCTGAGTGTGTCTGGTCCCAGGAAGTGGAGTAACACAAGCAACAGATGCTGGACAATGAACATGACCAGCAGGTGAGGAGCTGCACCCTGCAGGATGGGTTAAGGAGGAGCTCTGCCCACAGGTGTGGAGGCAAGGCTGACTTGTAATGAGACCATCCTGCAGCCCGTTCGTGGGAAGGAGGGGATGACCGAGTATTTGTAAAGAAAAGCAAGACAATGACCAGGTTGCTCTGTCAGGTTGAAAACAAGACGGTCTCTATGGTTCATCTGCCTTATCAGGTTCACGGAGGGGTGAGGAAAGCTGACAGTCCGACCATGCAGGAAGCCAGCAGGACATCTGGCTCCGTCTGCCCCTGCAACACTGAGCGAGCCCTTGGTTCCCCCCAGTTTGTGGCAAGGGCAGCTACTGTGTACTCAATGCTGTGCACTAGTTTTGCTGCAGCTTCAGAAGAAAGGCCTCTGTTTGCCAGCCTTAGCTGTGAGGGTCAGGTCAGCACTAGCAGCAACTCAGACATGGAGTCCAGCAGCCTCTGCAGCCCAGCACGAGCCTTGTGGGCTGGAGGGAAGGTGAGGGGCTGGGAAGGGAGAGGAAGACAGCAAGGGGAAGTCAGTTTTCCTGACCAGATGTTGCTGTGTGAGCTGGGCCATATGGTCTCCCACAGCCAGCAGGAACCTTGTGCAAAGGGAAGCAACAAATCCCAGGGAAAGCTACGGGCTTGTCTGAGCAAGGGTGTCAGGGACTTTGCTGCCTCGAGTGTTTGCAAAGCACATCAATTAGCCCTGCAACAAGCTCAGGACCCAGCTCTCTGTTTCTCAGTGGCTTGTTGCAGTTTGTTGCTTTTGCCACAGGTGGCAAGGCTGATGCAGAACAGACAAGTTAACTGTGCACACCAGCTTTACTGAGATGGCTCTGGAAGTCAGCTCCGGGATCTCCTTACAGCCTCCCTGTCAGCCAGGAAGGAGCACAAGCTGCATCTAGTTCTATTCCTTAGATTACAAGTGCAGAGAACTCGAGACTCCTTGAGCTTCTTCCATCTTCTCACATGGCTATTATGAGAGGCAGCTGTACAAAAGGATATTGCACCATCTTGGCTCCTAAATCCAGCAGAGAGCAGGATTACATTCACTGACATGGATTCTGAGGCGGTTCCCCCCCCCCCCGAGGAGGAGGATTTCCCTTTCCAAGGGATGATGCAATGCTGACAGTTGTACACAACTAGATCTGAAGACACAGACAGATGGCGAGTGCTGACTTACTGCTTTGAGAGACGGGTTTGGAAAAGGGTGGCAGCAACGTGCCTGCGAGAACCAGCTCTCCCAGGTCAGCCAAACAGACACGGCTCAAACACACAGCTCGGCCGCCAAGTGCAAGCCCCTTCCCAGAACAAAGGTTTGTAAGGGAATCAACTACAGACAGGATATACATTGTAACAGATATATATCGCCTGTTTCTGGTTCTCACCTGCCTGTTTTTTCTTTCAGCCAGTGCTTGCATGGAGGAGTTCGACATCTGATCCTTCATATCCTGTTTGTTCAACAAAACAAGCAGCATGTGAGCACGAGGACTTGAGGTGACAGGCAGTTCTAGGGTGTTACAGGGCTGTCTAGACCCAGCAAGGCTTCTATAGGGGAAGTGAGGGAAGGGAGGTTTTCTTTGAGAATGTACTGTTTTTTGAAGAGTCTGGAAAGATACCACAGAAAGTTTCATTGCAGTTCATATTGTTCTACTAATGCTAAAACCAATGGCAATGGGATATTTTGAAAATATTCCTTATTTACTACTCATTTTGCTCTATTACAACTATAAACACTTTGATTTGTATAATAAATTTTCTCACTGACAGAGTGTAAGGAAGAGTAATGTTTGTTAAGGCCTTGGAAGCCTGTAACCCCCTGTGCTTTGCTCCCAGGTTTTGTATCACATAGGATGAGGTAGGTTTCCTGTACGCTGCCACTAACCAGTTTCATATAACAGTAGGAGACACTGCTCCAAAACCCATTAGCCAGCAGTTTTCAGCCAGGGAAAGAGGACCAGAGAGCGGGCTTGCCTGATCCTGCCTGTTTGGGAGTGGACCACACCAGGGGCAAGGGAGCGAGCACATGCCTGCTACCTGGGGCCAGCGCGGTTTCGGGATCAGCTCCCAGGTAAGCCTTAGGAACTGCATCCAGACCACAGGACTGCAGGTGGGGTAACAAGCAATGCATTTTGTGGAGCAGGAACATCAGAGTCATGAGGGGCAGCAGAATCTCAGTGTAGCTATTAATAGAGAGAAAACTTCCTAACTAGCAGCTTGTTACCAGGCAGTGAGGCTTTGGGGAAGACATTTCTTCTCGTTTTATCGCTACCAAGTTGTTAAAAGCTCCTTTTTGCTTCTGAAGTGTGAGCTTAAACTAAAAAAAAGTCCTTGAGTTAAAAATAAATCTAGTGGTTGCTTAGACTATTTTTCAGGGGTAGGAAGTTGAAGTCACCACGTCAATAACACCAGGTTTTAACCATCTGCCAGTGTTCAAAGTGGTCTCCCTGTTTTTGAAAACTAGTGCTACAAGTGGTCAGGACAGTTGTGATTTCCCTCAACTCTCAAGGGAGACTCCAGCCTGCCCTGCATTGCAGTGGGGTCTTTACTCTTCCCCCCGTTACTACACGTTCCCAGTGTTACAAGAGAGGTGTGAAGACTTCCAGGGACAGCAGCAGAAAAGGAGGGAATGCTATGAGACACCCACACCCCCAACCCTACCTGGGCAGCCCCCGGCGGGAGCACACAGGGAAGAGGAGGAAGTCTTGGACAGAGCAGGTAGCAGGCTTATTCTCTGCTCCCAAGCTTGCCTTTTTTTAGCCACCCAACCACCCCCCTGCTTCCCCAGCTCTGACCCCAAGCCCACATTCCTTACCCTGACCACCTGCCGTGTGCTGGTGATGAAGGCTTTCCTGATGCCCAGCTCTGTCGCATCGAGGTTGAATTTCCGTGGGTTTGCCTCAACAATGCGTGGGCAGCGAGTCAAGGAGTCCCCGGAAGCGGTGTTGGGTACACACACGGACACACAAAACCCCAAGCGTGCCGAGTGGCCATTGTTCTGTGCCTGTTCCCAAAATTTGATTAACAAAGTACAGAACACTGGATGTAAAACAGGCATGGCAGGAATGTAACCGTGCAGTACACGCAGCAGCGGTAGGTTCCTCTTTTCCATGGTTTTTTTTCGGTTCTGTGATGCTGTGCAGCGCTTTCAGGAGCACTCAGATGAACACAAGGGAAAAGGAGTATTTCTGGAAGCCAGCCTAGAGTATGACTGACTCCACAGAAATCCAGATTCATACAACACAATAGGCTTTCTAGAACAAAGCATCTTAGAATATACCTTGTAAAAAGGGAAACAAAAAGGCAAAGGGAAAATCCTTGCCTTAATTTCTCATCTGCAGTTTGAGAAGAGCCAATGTAAATGTAAAATTCAATCCTAAACAGTCCTGATTTCTGCAAAAAATGGCAAGCACTGGTACTTGGGGATTTAGTACAACTTGGGAACAACAAGCCCCTACCTCTAAAGGACCACAGAAAGGATATTAATGGTTTCATCCAGGTCTTCCAGGTCCCACTCGATGCTCCGCAGGTTGTTCCTGAGCTCATTTGTGGTCCAGTCGATTTCTTCTCTTGTGGCGATGGAGGGATCCTGCAAGAGCTCTGTCCACCTCTGGAAGAGCCCCTGGGCAGTGTTCACAGCTTTCTGCACCTCCCTGCAGCCAGAGTAAGCCAAGGAATTATCATCAGCTGCCCTGCAGCAGTGACTCTGGGACTGCCCCATGTCCAGCTGAGCAGGGAAGCCACAGCTTCCTCCCAAACATCTTTCCAAAACAACTAGTTTGTTTTGTAAAATAAGGATTTGCCCTACCTCCTGGACAATCCTGTCTCTTGCTGCAGCCCAAGGTGCTGAGCAGCAACAACTTACAGCTATTAATGCAGGGACCTATTTCTTCAGGGGAAGTGTCACACAGGCAAGCCAGGGCAGAGGGTCTGAAAGAGGCAGCTCTTTGGCAATCCATGTTTTGCATTCCTCTCAACAGTTTTTCTCTGAAGGCTCTTGACTACCCACGTAAGATACCCCAAGGGCACACAGAGTTACAGGAACTGTCCCCACAACACAGCCAGGCAGACTGTTGAGTGCAGCACTGTTTATTTTAATTCAGCATTTAAAAAAATACACAGCCCTACTACTCTGGCTTAGGGAACACAGGTTTTTTCTGCTGCTCTAAGCTCTTTTGGAGATGAGTGCATTCACAGCAGGGGAAGGCTTTGCTGACAGCACTGCTCTGGGGCAAGCAGGTTTGTAAATTTGGGTGGTGGGCCCTCGCTGTGGTTATCTGTATTTACAGACTCTGGGATCCTGAGCTGTGAACTGCTCCCCCAGGTTCATAGGGAGTTGGGAAGAGGAACGAAGTCGAGACCAGACTGTGCTGGTGTGAGAGGTGGCCACCATGAGCTTGCACACAGCACCCATGTCAGACGCAGGTGTTTCACCCCTATGAAGGAAAGCAGGCTGATACCAGGAGAAGCTCAGGACAGATGAGATGAGCCCACACCCTGCAGGGGTGCCAGGACTGCAGCTCTCTACCTTACACCAGGGCCTGAAGTCCTCACACTGCTATCTGAGCTGCAGTTCTCAGCGCCCCAGCGCGCGCCCCTCCTCTTCCTGCACGCCCACGGCTCCGAGTCTGCCACATCTAGTGCCCTAAAGTCAGCAACCCACACTGAGGATCTGGAAAACTTCATTCCCTACACTACTTGCCAGCAGTGCTTTTGGTTTTGTGTTTGGTTGGGGTTTTTTTCATCTGAACACACTTGTGGAAGTACCCAGAAGCAGGAATGTAAAGCAGAGCTGGATGTCCTCCGATGGGAAGAGTTACAGACACCAGGAAAGCAAGGTAAATGCAACTCTGGTTGGCTCCACCACCACCAGCCCCTCAGACCTGCCAGGTAATAATTAACTCTGGGAGTGGCAGCACATCCCCTCTCCCCTCCCTGCCCTTCCCCAGATGCCTCAGGAATCTCTCTGGAAAGTCTGACAGGATATTTGCTCCCCACCCATGCCGACTCCTATTTTTTCCCCTTAGCACAGGTTCAAGCTGGTAGAGGGACTCGCCTTCCCTGGCTGCACCAGCATCCCTTCCCACACTTCCCGCTCTCCCGTGGGTTTCCCCACCACTCCCCTAGGAGCCTCTCCGCTGCTCCTCAGCGCTGTTACATTGTGACATGGACCAGAAGACCGTCCCCCAGTCAACGCCCCGGGCTGTGTTCTGACAGTGAAGTGCTTTCACAGAATCACAGAATAGCTGGAGTTGGAAGGGGCCTCTGGAGATGATCCAGTCCAACCTCCCTACCAAGGCAGGGTCACCTGGAGCAGGTGCCACAGGATATGTCCATGCGGGTTTGCAATGTCTCCAGAGAAGGAAACTCCACAACCTCCCTGGGCAGCCTGTTCCAGGGCTCTGCCACTCTCAATGTAAAGAAGTTCTTTCTTAAATTGAGGTGGAACTTATTGTGTTTGAGTTCATGGCCATTGCTCCTCATCCTGTTGCTGGGCACCCCTGAACAGAGTCTGGTACCATCCGCTTGGCACCCACCTTTGAGATCTTTATGTGAATTGATGAGATCCCCTCTCAGTCTTCTCTTCTCCAGACTAAACAGGCCCAGCTCCTGCAGTCTCTCCTCATTAGAGGGATGCCCCAGACTCCAAATCATCTTTGTGGCCTCTGCTGTACCCTCTCCAGCAGCTCCCACGGAGCTACTTTCACCCTATTAAGCACAATTTTCCCTTGACCACCTTTGTGTTTGCCTATGTTCCGTCTCCTCTCCGCTCGCTTCCTCTCACGGCCATTGTCCGTCCCACAGCCTCGTCCCCGCTCCTCTCTCCCTTCCCCCCAGGGACACCGCGGCCCGCCGGGGCTGCCAGCCCCGCGCCGCCGGCCCCGCGGTACCCGCTGCCCCCCGGGGCCGCACCTGCAGCCAGGGCCGGGGTGCCCCTGCAGAACGCAGGGAGGCCCAGCCGCGGCCCGGCCCCTGCCCGCCTGCCCCCGGCGCCTGCCGTGCCCGGCCGCCACGGCCGGACCCGCGCGGTGCCCACACTCAGCGCGGGGGGGCCCGGCCGCCATCTTCCCCCCCACACAGAGACCCCAGCCCGCCGATCGCGCCCCTCTCCGTGGGCCTCCCGCGGTGCGGGGCGGCCGCGCCTGCTCGCTCCGCGCCCGGGAGCGCCCGCGGCCCCTTCGCTGTCGCTTTGGCCGCGCCCCGGAGCCCCCCGCGGGCGGCGCTCACCCCTTCACCACGAAGAAGGGGTCCTCCATCGACATGGCGCTGCCGCCGCCTCACGCCACGGCCGCCCACAAGCTCCGCCCCCTCCGCCAGGCCGCGCCCCCGACACGCCCCCAGCGGGACACGCCCCCTCCGCACCGCCTATGAGGGCGTGGTCGGGTGACGTCACCTCGCCATGGCGCGCGGTGGTCGTTCCCGGCGGGATCGTGGAGCGGTCCCGGCTCTGCCAGGGAAGCTCCGGCAGTTCGTCCCGGGGTCCCTCACACCCGCATAATAACATACACAATCGGCCAGGCGGGAAGGGAACACACCGGGTCATCTGATCCCACCTCCCTGCTCAAGCACGGTCATCCGTGCACAGGATTGTGTCCAGGCGGTTCTAGAGTATCTTCGGTGAGGGATACTCCACACCCTCCCTGGTCTCTGTTCCAGTGCACAGTAAAGAAGTTCTTCCTCATGTTGATGTGGAACTTCTTGTGGATCAGTGTCTGCCCGTGGCCTCCTGCCCTATGGATTAGCACCACTGAGCAGAGGCCGGTCCATTCTCTGCTCCCTCCCTTCAGATACTGACAGTCATTGATGGGGTCCTCTCTCAGTGTCCTCTCTCAGTCACCTCTTTTCGAGGCTGAACAGGCCCAGCTCCCTCAGCCTTTCCTCCTAAGAGAGATTCTCCAGACTCCTGACCAGCTCAGTGGCTCTTCACTGGACCCGTTCTAGGAGATCCATATCTCTTGTACTGTGGAGTCCAGAACTGCTCACAGTTGTGGCCTTGCCAGGGCTGAGTAGAAGGGTGGAATCACCTCCCTCGATGCCCTAGTCTCAGCAGCCCTATCATTACAGAGGTAGTTCCATATTCCTACTTAATGCCTTCCCACAACAGTCCACAGACTGAGTCACCAGCATCACTGTGCCACCAGCAAGACAGTGCGGAAGGTGGTGTATGTCCCATTCCTTGTGTTATGCGGATTAATAGTGTTAATTAAAAAAAAAAAAAAGAACAAAAAGCAGCCTTCTTAATGAAGAGAGGAAGTGAGGTAAGGAGTTCAACCACCATCTCCTCACACACCTGGAGTTAGGAGCAGTATTGTCCATGCCAGACTATTTTGTGTGGAAGACATTTTGTGCTGTACGCCAAACCCAGGACAGTAACCTCTTTCTCCTTCACAGGATCTGCAGTCTTACAAACCTCATACAAACCAGCCAGCCAGGCTCTTCACCCAGGCCTATTGGCCATGACACAAAAACCTATGGCCAGGCATGGAGATAATCCAGAAAAAGAAGGGTTCCCCACCATTTGACTGCTCTGCACAGGCACAGGGATCTCCTGCTGAAAGGGTTTCCTCCACCTACTGCTCATTTCTATTCTGCCCCTGCATTGGAGGCACCTTTCTCACTCCTTGCTTATCCACTATTCTAGCTCATAAAATGAGTAACATGCACTTGCCAAGAAGAAGGGGAAACTTCCAGCCACAGGGAAACTCCAACAGCTCTCCCTGCAGCACTCTGAGGCCCCACATCCCTCTCAACCTTCGTGGCAGGGTCTTGGCACTGTGGGGAGGAAAAAGGAGGGGGCAACAGGCAGTCAGCTCGGCTCCTGCTGCCCTTCCTGCCCCAGGAAGGCACAGGCACCACTTCCTTCCTCCTGCCTTGTGCGAGGTGAGAACAGCCCTGTATTACTTGGCTTTTGTCCAACCCAGGGTGAGGATCCCTCCCTCCCTGACTCCCACCTCTCCTAAATCTCTGGGCTCTGACAGCTGCGAGCACAGGTAGCTTGGAGCCTGCAGAGTGCTGGGTGATGTTCCCATCCACATACACACAGCAGAGATCCCTCTGCATAGGGATATCCCTGCCTCACTCCCATGGGACAGTCT
>JAWWLV010000005.1:29421086-29446996 GCA_035041135.1 Platyrinchus mystaceus | reverse complement strand
AAGTTGCAAACTTTCCAGGAATAAAAAAAGACAACCTGGTCTTTGATGCTGGAAATTAATTTATGTGATGTAGTAAACGATTTAGGTTTTCACCTGAAAGCCACTCCAACTGTGCTGCTATGTATTTTTCAGAAGGAAGGCATGTGCCTTGTGGGAAGTGCTGATTTTGGGCTTGGAAGCAGGGAGGAGAGTTTCAGGACCTTTTCGGAATGCTCAGCTAACCTATTCCTCCTGGGAGAGGAGTGCTGGGTGCACGGCACACAGCTGCAGAACTGGTCAGGAAAGATCTGATGAAACACTCCTGCACCAAAAAGTGCCAACTCATCAAAATCCCAACTGTCTGCAGGAAAGAGCTGAGCTCCTTGGAACTTTTATCAGGAAAATCTTTGTGGCGTGTGTGTACACGCATGGAGGGGGGTGTGTGTGTGTGTGTGTGATCCCATACCAGCCTGGTGCAAAGAATATGTGTTTGGTGGCTTTTCCTCTCAGGGAAAAGCTGCATTGGTTTGAATTTGGATTTATGAAAGCAGAGGGGACTTCCCCCCTCCTCCCTGAAAAAATTTTACAGCTAAAAGAAGTGATAAAGGCTTTTGGATGCTTTGGTGGTTTTGCTCCTTGGTTGCATTTTCAGTGAAAATTGAAGGTTTTCAGTGGTGAGTTTAAGAGGATTAAGACAGTGATAGTGATACAAAACACTGGTCTGTAGCTAAATATTGAGGGTTTTGGTGGACAGTGAGGGTTTACCTCAAATCTTGAGGGTTTTCATCAAATCCTACCCACTCATGGCCTATCTGTGTTTGTGCTGAACCTAATTTTTTACAAATCCTTGGAGGCTCCACTGAGAGGCACAAGGGGAACAGATGACATGAGGCTCAGCCTGTGATGTGGTGACCTACGGGGGCAGCTCCAAGGTGTTAAAAGAAAAAAAAAAAGATGATGAGAGGTGACTGCTCCTTGCCAAGAAGGCTTGGATGCTGGATGCTCCCAGTGGAGTTGACAGAGCAGGTTTCCTTAGCCTTGCACTTATCCAGGAAGGAGAGAAGCCTGACCAAAGCTTCTCCTGGCGGTTGTGGCTGTCTCTCATGGGCTTTCCCTGTCTAGCAGAGCTGTACTCTCAGCTGGGTTCTTAACAGTGCAAGGCCTGTGCAGTGCAGTGCAGACTGACAGGACATCTGGACAAAGATGGTAAAAATGCCATCAGATATGTCATAAATGAGCAAATGCAATGTGATAATCCATGTTAGGATGCAGGGAGACTGTTCAGAACAAGGGTTGTTTTGGAGAAAATTAATTTTCCTCTTTGCAGTGCATGAGCAATCAGTTATTTAATGAAGGTGAAAATGGGAAATGTAATTGGGGAAAGGTGGCATTGCTGTCTGCAGGGTGAATTCCTGGGATTGCCTGCCGTGAGATGCCAGGGATGCTGAGAGCTTACCTGGATCCAAAAAGGGGTTGTGAAATTGCAGGACTAGAGAGGAGCTGGGCTGCTAGAGTCCTTGTTACTTATATGTGAGTGAAATTAGAAGGAACTTTTCTCCAGCAGCCTTTCCCTATAATCTTTCTTGTTATCCCTGTGTCCATGGATGACCTCTCCAGGACTCCAGGCTCCCCAAAAACCAGGTGAAGGACAAGGCATCTGGAGGAAGGTCCTTACAAGAGAGAAGGGGCACAGATCAGCAGGAACAGAGGCAGTCAGTGCCTGCTGGCAGACACAGATGTTTTATTTTGCAGTTCTCCTTGATGGTGGGAGGAGGGATTCAACAAAGGGAGGATCTGCTCTGCCCTTGCTGCTCTCAGTGGTGGTTGCTGTTCTGTGGTGTGATTTTCTGGCAAGTCCCAAAGATCCTGATCCCCCTGGGGGTCCTCGAGGGAAGCAGCAAGTAGAACAGGCAGCCTCTCCTAGGATAACAAACAGCTCCATGGCTCCAAAGCATCATTGTGCAACCTCCCCATCAGGTCCAAGTGGGAAGCAGTCGTGCAGAGGACACATCTGCACTGTGGGGCGTGCAGAGGGCTGTGCTTGTCATTTGCCTGATGGCTACAAGGAAGGTGACATTGAGATACAGGGAGAGGGAAAAAAAATAATTAGGCTGAGACTCCTCTGGGCAAAGGATGTACCCTGTGGATTGCTGAACTGTGACTGCAGCTGGCTCCGTGCGGAGTTCGCGCGATTAATTGGGGATGTTTAACCCCAGCCGCCGAGGCTGCCACCTTCTCCAGCACAGAGTTTGCTCGAGAGCAAATCACTCCAGTGAAAAACACTGGCTCTGCTGGGAAGCCAGAGGATTGTCTGCTGGGCTGCATCCCAGAGCTGTCCTGCTTCTTTTCCCCCTGGACACAAGGCAGCCTTTGGAAATGGGACAGGACCCATTGCAGGCGTATCAGAGAGGGAAAAAAACATACAGGAAGGTGGACTACAATAGAAGGGTTGTCTGATAGGAAACCCCGGACAAATAAATGCATTTTTTTCCCCAGGAAACCCGAACCAGTTCCATAAGCCACTGAAAGATGTGGGGCCACGTTTTTCCAAGGGAAACGGCTGCCTGAAGAAGCTGATAGCTGGGAGTGGGATTTCCCCCCCTCCCCCTCTTTGTGTTTGGAGAGGTTGCAGGAGGAGTAGCAGGACATCTGATGGGCAGGGGCTCAGGTCACAAGTCTCCAGAGGAGGGGAGGGAAATCCCAGGGCAGTGGCTTAGAGTGAGGGGAGGGAAGGGAAATTTTAAATCATTAGTGTAGGGTGAAAAGGGGGAATCTCAGGTCACTGGAAAAAAAAAATACAATGCATAGGAGAGAGTCCTGCCTGCCTGCGTTATTAACACTACAATCTCTGTTGATGGGAAGGGGTTTTTAACCCTGGAAAAACCCTTTGCTTTCTAGTATGTGGTTGTGCTACAGGCTCACACCTCACTGTGGTTTCAGGGTGGGTGACGGAGCTGCTTCCTCTCCTTTGGGTTTAGGTCTGTATTGATTTGCTTGTATTTGTTCCGCTTGTGTTTGGTTTTCATTCAACAGCAATAGTGGTCGGCGCTCTTGGCTGTGTTTTGGGAGGTTTTCCAGCTCTTCTGACCTTATCTCCAAGCACAGATAAACCAGAGCAGTTGGGAACCCTGGGGGATTAGTTACCAATATCCAATTGCGGCAGGTCCAGACCACATCCATGCAAATCATCGATATTTTTGGAAAAAAAACCCAACCACAAACAACTCTCCTCCTCCACCTTCTGAGCACTGCATGGGTCCCTCACAATTCAGACGTTTATTCCCATCCAGAAATGAACGCAAGCTGTGGATGGATTCCCATTTGGAAATGTTCCTCCCTGTCCTGTTTCGTTTACGTCAGCAATCGCTGGGGATGCGCCTGGATCTCCCTGGGGCTTTGGCTGTCCTGAAGCTCTGTTTTTGCTGCAGGCAGGCAGCTGCTGGTGCAAAGGCTTTTGTCCCAACCTTACTTTTGGTGACCTTTCCCAGATCTTCGTTCGCGAAGACTGGCCACAGACAGACTTTTGGTGACCAACATCTGGTTGATTTGTTCCCAACCGCTTCCCAGGAGGGGTCTAACTTGAATTGAAGAGAGAGGGGCCGATGCACAGCAGTGGTGCTGGGACAGCCAAGGGAAGTGATGGATGGGTTCAACCTGTGCTTTGAGGAGACCTTAATTTCACTGTCCATCCTCCCAGGAGGGTTTTCCACCTCTTTACTGCATATGGCTTCCCCCTGGGGCCTGGCCCGCACATTTGGTGACAGGGAGGGGCTGGCAGGGTATGTGGGGAGGGGGACAGGCGCCGCTGTCGGAACAGGATCTTGCTAACCACATCCTCATCCCACGGCCGCAGGTCGGGGTGGCAGTGCTGTGCACCAGATGGCCATGTCAGGACGGTCCCCAGCCACGCCGCCGCCGCGTGGGATGGGGCTACAGGGGGAAGGGAGAACCCCCATGCTGCCAGAGCTGGGGATGCAGGCAGCCGGCTGTGGATGCAGCCCCGGCATCCCACGCTGCTCCCGGCCAAGATGCAATCGCACGAACCCCCAGCGAGCTTCCCGGCGCCGACCTCCTCCGCTCGCCGTCGAAGGCGACTTTAAACGCCTCCAAAAACACCCGGTGGTGTGCGCGCAGCCCTCTGCAATTATTATTTGTACCACAAGATGCTTCCTCCCTCGAGCTGCTTTTATCTCGCTTTGTTTTCCTTTCCAGGTGGGGCCGTGGGCTCCCCGCTGCTCGGCCTCCGGGGCTGCCTCCTCTGCAGGCTCTGCCGGCCGCAGCTTGCTGGCGGAGAGGCCACCTTTGTCTGCCAGCCAGCCCGTCCGCCCTCCTCCTCCTCCTGCCAGAGCTATTTCGGGAAACAGCAGCTGAGCCGGAGGATTGTTAATTGTTCGTCAAACCCCTTTCCAGCCCGCTTGGATCACATGAGGAGATTAGAGAGCCCGTCACACCCTTCCCTCCGCCTCCTTCTCCCGTATCCCCCCTTGACCCGGCGGGATGGGGGGCAATGCCCTTCCTGCGGGCGGATGGACGGACACGAGGTGCATCCAACGGCCCGGGATGCCGGTCCCACCGAGAAGACGGCTCCCACGCCGTGCCCAGCTGTGGGAATCACGGGGATACAAAGCCGTGGGTATCACAGAGGTGCCCTGTTCGGAGGGCAACCCCAGCGGGATCACCTGCCAGCGGGGCCGCTCCGGGGGCAGGCAGGAGCTCAGGGCAGGCAGGAGCCCAGGGCAGGCAGGCAGACAAAGCCACCCCAGGCGCTGACCTCAGAAGCTGCCATGTGACTGCCTCAAACTTACTAAAGCATGACATCAGCCTGGGAGGGAGCGGCAGGGCTGCCACCAAAATACCGCCAGGCTTCAACCGGCCGCCTCCTCACTGCCGGGGCTGCCTCTGCCTGCGCTGCTGCTCGCCCTCTCCCCCCTTTCTCTTCCATGGTTCCCCCTCAGGGAAAGAAAATCATCACTCCATCTCGTTGCAAAGGGCAGGAAGAGCAGGCAGGGGCAGGGCAGATGTCAAGGCAGGGCTTTGATGCCGAGGGAATTACGTGCTGAGGGTTGTGCCTGACACCAGGCACGGGTGAAACTGGTGGTACTGGGTACAAGTTCTGCTGTCTGACATCGTGCACCTCTGCTCCTCCCGGCTGGCTTTCTGTTTGAGCACTGAGGGGAATGGGGGACCGCTCAGTACCTGTCCACATCCTGCTAATCACTGGCCAGGGCAGGGAAAGGCTGCTGGCCAGCCTGCTCCTAGGCAGAGTAAGTAGCTAAAGTGCAGTGACTGGAGAGAAATGGTGCCTCATGCCATCAGGGTGAGGTGGTGAGCAGCAGAACAGGTCAATCCACTTGGATCCAGGCACCTTCACCCAGCAAAGCTCCCACGCTGTGTCTCCTCCACCTGCACTTGGCTTTTTCCAGCCAGTGTGATGACTTTGCACTGCTGCTCTTCATCCGGCATCTGAGCTGGGATATACCTGGCTGAGACGGATCAAATCTGACTTTATCCTTCTGACCCAAATCACCTCTACTTGAGGATGCAGGTGCCCTGATCCTGCAAACAGCAGTCCCAGGGCAACAAACCTCATGATGTACAAGCCTCTTTCCAGCGGTACAGCAGAACATTGTGTCGCTGAGGGGACACGGGTAGCAAGCAGACGTGCCGGCTGCGGGCCAAGAGCCGTGACTGCAGTCCCAAACATCCGAGCCCAGACCTGTCCTGGCTGGTTAGACTGACCTGAGGGCTTAGGCCAGGGTGTTGCCGGCCCTCCAAGGCACGGGGAGCAGGTTTGGCGGGTCTGGGATCCCTTGGTTCCCACCACTGGGACTCGCGTCCCTCCAGCCTCCCACGCCGGGTGTGGAGGGGACAGCTCCGCTCCCTGCAGTCGGGAAAGGCTCGCCCTGGTGTGGGCAGGAGGAAAGCTGGGACCAGCTGTTTTGGACTGTGTTTTGGCTGTGTGGTTGGGCATGCTCTGGTCTAGTTGTTTCAGACAGCATGGCAGGTTTTGTGGAGGAGGTGGGCATTTTGAGATATCATCCCCCAGGTTGACCTGCTGTTGTGTCCAACACTCAAAGAGTGTCATTTGAGGTTTTCCTCAAGCTATGTTTGAGCAGGGGGGAAACATGCATTTGGTCTGAGTGTGGGGGTTTTTTTTTGGGGGGAGAAGGCTCTTGTTATGTCAACTCTGTCTTGGTGTGCCTGAATCTTCACCTGTTTTTTGTTACCACTGTGACAGCCATCCTCTTGTCCTTCCAGCAAACCAGGCCATGGTGGCAGATCCTGCTGGTAAAACACCATGACAGGCTGTGGCTTTCCTTTGGGGGAGTCTGTGGTTTAATCCCTTGGGAAAAAAGGGATCAAAGTGAGTTGTCATGTGTCACTGGGAACAGAAACTGATACTCAGGGGCAGCACATTAACCTTCCTTAATTTTGGACCCTTTCACTTCTTTCCTTGCAAGTGGTGGTTACTCCTCGGTGGATGAAGGAGGGTCCCCACTCCAAGCCCTGAAATATCCTCCAAGCTTTCTTGGAAGCTTCTCTGGTGCCTGGAGCTGTGTCTGGGGGTAACTGTGTTGCTCCCTGTGTCCCCCAGCCACCAGGCTGGTCCTGCCACCAGCTCTCCCAGCTAAAACCAAGTGAAGTTTCAGTTCCCAAACAAAGTGCTCCAGTCTGCCATGGTCCCCATCACACCTGGAGATGCTGATGGCCTGTTGTCCTCCCCCATCCTCCTTTGTAGCCACTTTGTGGATCAACCTCTTCTACCCTGGGCTTTCTGAAAGCTTCTCTGCCAGACCCCTGGAGCAGAATTCCGCCTGGCAGCTGGACAGGGATGGCTTTCTGCTCCATGTCAGGGCAGATTTCCCTTGAAATACTCGAAGACACATTTCCCCCTCCAGCCAACACCCCTACTAGCTCATTCTCTAACACGACAAGATGTCAGAGACGGGCTGAAATTGAGGGAAACTTTTCTAACCCGACAAAACAGGGGTTGCTCTTGGGTTTATTTGATTTCTTTTTTCTTCCCCAGGAGCGTTTCAGTCGCTGTGGCCGAACCCCCGCGCCGCCGGTCGCTCTGACCGAGCCCGTGCGGGGTTCAGCGAAAGCGGGGGGTGCCGCGGCAGTGTGGGCCCCACCGCCGGCCGCGCCTCGGCGTTGCCGCTTTAAGCGCCCTCTCCGCGGGGCGAGCTTTCGAACGCGCTGCCCCGCGCCGCCATTGGCCGGCGCGCGCGCGCGGGGGCCAGCCGGCGGTTGGAGCGGCCGGCGGCGCGCCCTGATTGGCCGAGGCGGGGGCGGTATAAAAGGCGCGCGGGCGCGTGGGTTCGCTCAGTCTGCGGCGCGAAGGGGCGGCGAGCGGAGGTCGGGTGCGCCGCGAATCACCCCCCCTACCTCGGCCCGGCGCGGAAACCACCCGTCGCCCACCCGGTTTCCCCCATGGAGTTCAAGCTAGAGGCGCACCGCATCGTCAGCATCTCGCTGGGCAAGATCTACAGCGCGCGGGGCCAGCGCGGCGGCCTTAAGCTGCACAAGAACCTCCTGGTGTCGCTGGTGCTGCGCAGCGCCCGGCAGGTCTACCTGAGCGAGCCGGGCTGCCCGCCCGAGCCGCCACCCGCCGTCGCCGGGCCCCCCGAGGAGGAGCCGGCGCCCCGCACCGCTGCCTGGGCGGCCGAGCCGCCGCCGCCGCCGGACGAGGCGGGCAGGGACTGCCAGGGCCCCCGGCCGCGGCGCTGTTGCTGCGGCGAGGAGAACGGCGCGGGCTGCGCCGGGGCCCCCCCGCCGCCGCACTGCCCCCGCAAGCGGAGCGCCGGCGAGCGCGGCCAGGCGGGATCCCCGGTGAAGAAGCCCCGCCGCGAGGAAGAGGAGCCGCCACCACCGCCACCCTCGCCGCCGGGCGAGCAGGAGGACATGGAGACGGGCAACGTGGCCAGCCTCATCAGCATTTTCGGCTCCAGCTTCTCGGGACTGCTCAGCAAGGAGCCCAAGGGCCGGCGGCGGCCGCCCCTGGACGGCGGCGAAGCGGCGGCGGGCACGGCGCCCGCCGAGGCGGCGGCCGAGACGGGACAGATCTGCTGCGATGAGCCGGTGCTGCGGACCCTCAACCCCTGGAGCACGGCCATCGTGGCCTTCTGATGTTCCGGCCGTAGAGACTTGGCCCTCCGCCGCGGGACGGGGGGCCCGCAGGTGACACCCACCCACCCACCCAGCGTGGCGGGGCTCCGGCGCCCTGCCGCGCCGCACGAGAAGGACCGCGGGGCAGCGGCGGCAGCACTTCCTCGTTCCCCGCCGGGTCCCGGCTGCCGGCACCCGCCCTGGGAGCGCCCCCGGTCCTGCCCTCCCGGAATTCCCCTTCCCGGCCGGGCCGCCGCCCTCCGCGGCGCCCGGGGGAGGCTCCTCGGCTGCCGCCGACCCCGGGGGCGCCCCCGCCGGGTGGTATTTTAAGCTTGGAAAGTATTAAGTTTATTAAATAAAAGTCTCTATTTTGGAAAGGTTTTAGGTCAGAACTATTACATGGTGCTTTTTAAAAGTGTTTTATTGAGAGAAACGAAGTTTACAGACGCTCTGACGGAAAGTCCTTGAGCCTGTTTGTTAGGCTTGGTAATTCCCGGTCTTTGTTGTATAAAGGCTTGGGGCTCCCGTAGGGATTTTTGTACAGTGTTCTCCTTCAGTGATGTATAATGTTTTGTATAAAATGTAATTCTACGTGTACAACACGTATTAAATATTTTGAACTGTATGAGCCTAGTTCCTGTTTGTGCCCCGCTGGCTCGGGGGGGAGGAGGGCAGGCAGCAGCCGGGGTGTGGTTCTGCATGTCTGTGGCTGGATCCACCCTGCCTCGCCAGAGGCAAGGGGTGGGTTGGAGTCCAGATCCTCTGGGAGCTGGGAAAGAAAAGGAACTTCTGTCAGGGCGCCTGGAGTCCTTCCCAGGGTCTTCCAGGTGCTCCCACTGCTTTTCTAGCTACAGCCTCTTCCCGGGGCTGGAGCTGCAGTGGCAGTTGAGGTCTTGCTCTGAAAGTACCTAATGTGCAAAGTCACTGTCTGTGGGTGGAAAGCGGTTGCTAAATCCCCGAGGAGCAGCTGGGTGCAGTCTGACCAGGCCTGTGGCACTGCTGGGCTGAGGACTGGCCTCCAGTGTTGCCTGCTCAAAGGTCTGGATTGGGGTTATGTGAATGGATTTGTTCCGGTTGGACACAGCTACTGCTCTGCCAGAAACATTTTTCAGTGCCTCCTTGCTGTTGCTTGCAGAATAGTTCAAATGATAAATACTGGGAGGTTTTGGGGGTGTGGGTTTTTTTTTGTTTGTTTGGTTTGTTTTGTTTTTGTCTTTCATTATCAGTAAAACTATAACTGGGTTAAAGTTCCTGCTCTTAGGGGTGGGGAGAAAAGTTTGGCCTAGGCTTCACAGAGACTGGAGTGCCCCAAGGCATTGTAATTAGACTGAATTGTGGGGGAATTTTTTTTTTTCCCCTGCTTCTTGCTGAGAGATTTGCTAGAGGCTTCTCTGCTCCTAATTAATGAACTTTTCAACTGAGGATTGCATCTCTAGCAAGTCAAAGATGTTTGTGTGCTGTGAAATGCAGCCTGGGACATTTGACTGAACCTTGTGAGCCTGCCTTGGGTGGGAAATGAGGGGTGACCAGCGTGAAGGTCTCTGCTCCCAGCTTTCTCTATGCTGGAATAGGCATGTGGGAAGCAGTGCTGTCCCAAATGGGGGGCACTGGGCTTTCAGGGTGGGGGTTTTACACCTTGTTTCTGTGAAAACTGGAGTCATCGGGCTTGGTGCTTAGGTAGTGGGGGGAGAATCTGTGATAGTGGAGAAGCTGCCTGGTGTGGGTTGGCTTTCAGAGAGAGCTCTATTACTTTGTGTACAATTTAGTAGCTCTCCATTCTTGGGTAAAAGCAAAAGTCTTACCATCTTAATTTTCTTGATAATTGCACTTAACGGTGACACACAATTTTAGTTTGGTAGACAACACGAGGAAATGGTGTGTGATGAGACATTTGTTTTCACTTGGTAACCTTTGGGAGGTGATGGCAAGGGACTGTCCCTGCTTCACTTGTGCGGGTGCTCTCTAGGAGAACCTCACAGTCAAACTCCCTTGCCAAGGGAAAGGAGGTCACCTCAGGATCTCTCCATTAAAAGGAGAGCATCAAGAGAAGGAGAGTGGCTACAGAGAATTATACCCCCAACTCTCTTGCTCCCTCATGAAACACCCTGCTCTGAGGGTCAGAAGCTGGGCTGGAGGATGGAAAGAGCTCCCTGGTCCTGTACCAGCACAGTTTCTTTCCAATGCTAGGGGGAGCAGGTTTCAGTCCTGCTCCTTGTCCACCAACAGCATCCCCATGGAAGTGGATGGTTTTGCCCAGCTCCCAAGTCCTGAAATGGGATGGGGACACTCTTGATCTTGGCATTTCTAAAGGTTTTCTGGACATCCAACCCCTGGAAGATCATCTGGTCCTGTTGGTTTGTGTGTCCCTGTGCAGACAAGACCCAACCTCCCTCTGGCACAGAACACCAGCAGTGCTCCTATCTATTCAATCTTCCAGAGAAGAGTTGTGCAACAGCTTAATTGCTCCTGGTCTCTGAAAGCAGGGCAGAGACTGCCCAGAGATGCCCACGCATTTCCCTCAGGCTGGTGTGACCTCCTGTGGAGCTACCTGAGGTGAGCGAGTTCTCACTCCCCCCGCCTCCCCGGCTGATGGTCACAGAGCCGTGTCCCCGAAAGACCCGGCCCAGCTCCATCTGCTGTGCCGACACACACGCCTCGCTTGCTCCCGTGGCTGTGTTTTTGTGACATGTGGGGTTTGCTCCCTGGGACGTGCGTGTCTCCAGGGAGCTTCAGGCTGCTGCGGCCGAGGGGGCTGGAAAAAAACAATGGACACAGGATAGCTGCCGTTGGCTCATTACAGAGGGGTCTGCTGCAAATGAGCCTCAAATCGAAAAAGACCCATCATAACAGCACTGTGTTA
Organism: Platyrinchus mystaceus; assembly: GCA_035041135.1. Taxonomy (NCBI): domain Eukaryota; kingdom Metazoa; phylum Chordata; class Aves; order Passeriformes; family Tyrannidae; genus Platyrinchus; species Platyrinchus mystaceus. The sequence continues at coordinate 29,436,048 of JAWWLV010000005.1, read as the reverse complement.
CTTTTGAAATCAATTTTTCTGCTCTGTTTTGTCCTTTTTCCTCACCCAGGGTCTTTTTTTTTTTTTTAATACCTATAATCACTTGCACCTAAACGGGGTCTGTTTTCCTTATTTCATCTGTTCCATCGTGCTGCCTCAGTCCCTAGACTGCTCCTTCTGCTCACGGTGCTGCCTTTAGATCGCTGCAGAGGTGAGTGTGACAGATGGGACAGCTGAGCAAGGACTGGGGAATGAGCTCCAGGGGAGGCTAATGACCCAAACTCACTGCCCAGGCCAGTGCTGAAGGAGGGAAGAGAAGTGTGTAAATAAGCCAGATAAAAATAAAAACTTCCATCACTTGGAAGAGAGGGTGACTCCTCTGGAAACTGCCTCACGGGGTCGAGGAGGATATGACTTAATGGGAAGATGGCAGGATCCTCACCTTCCCAGAATAGCAACGATGTGCTGGAAGCGCTCTCCCGGGCTGCTGCCCTTCCCCCAGTTCGGGTCAGATCCCGCGGGAGAGCAGAGGTGCTGGGAAAATCCCTTAGCACAGCCGGAGGGTGGGATAGAAGTCGTGGGAGGGGCAGAGAGAGACGGGACCGTGGCAGCTGGGCTGCCAGGGTGATGGCTGGGAAGGAGGGCAAACGGCAGGCTTTCACTTTTCTCCTGCTGTAATCATCCAGGAACGATCCCAGATTGCAGCTCTGGGCGGGTGAGCTGTGGCTCTTACCAGGGATACCTTCTGGGGAGAGGGAATGGAGTGCTAATGGTGTGAATCATCCCGACCTGTAAAGGTGTTGGGCCCGGGCCAGGTGCCAGCAGAGGCTGGGGGAAGCCCGCGGGGCTGGGAGGTGATGGCAGCGAGGGGCTTGCAGGAGGCTCCGGGTGTTTCACTCCGTCTGCTCTTGCTCCCTCCTGGCCTGATGCAACCCGGCATCACCCGCCCATCCCTCCTCTCCTGGGGCAGGGGAAGGGGAGGAAGGCCCTGCACACTCATTGCTGCAGCATCCTGTGTCAGCGCTCAGGAATCTGGCAGGCTGCTGGGAGGAGGTGGGAGGCAGGCCAGCAGCGGGGCTGTGTGCCTGCTGGGGCCTCTCCCTGTCTGGGGAGCCGTGGGCAGCCCGGGGGTACCGGAGCATCCCCGGGGGCTGTGTGCCTGCTGGAACTTCTCCCTGCCTGGGGAACGCTGGAGGGATGCTTTGCCAAAGGCTAATCTGCAGGACAGGGTTTTTTTTTTTCTGGGCAAGGAGGGATGCAGGAGTACTGTGGCACAGTACTGTGTGCTTAAATGATAGCTCCAAAGGCTGAGGAGAGGCATGCCTGGATCTCCCAAACCTCCGTGCTGCCGTGGGACTCGCATCTGTCTCCAATGTACTGTTCTCGCTGGTGACGCTCTGCCAATATATATTTAGGGTGGGTGGAGGGACCCCGGTCCCCAGAGGGCTGGGGGGGTTCTTCCAGGGGAGCAGGGGCTTGTCCTTGCTGCTCTTCCCGGGCAGGAAGAGGCTCCGTGTTTTCCTGGGCAGGGTGCTCCAGCCCAGGAAGCGAGGGAAGGCAGTGAAGCTTCCCGGCAGGGCTGAGGCTTGCAGAAATTCCTGGGGCTTCTTCCAAGGAGTATCCAAGCCTTTGTGAGGCTGGAGTGGGGCAGAGAGAGGGGTCGGCACCGTGAGAGGATGACTGGAGCGTAGAGAAGCTGGCTGGAAGGTGCCCAGAGCTGCCTTGGCACGGAGGGACCTCAATGGGGGAGAGCTATTCCAGGCCAGCACTTTTCCCGGAGGCAGGGTCAGGGGCCAGGCAAGCGCTGGGATGCGGCGACAAACACAAACAACTCCCTTCTCCTGGTCTTCTGGTTGTGATTTCTGCTCCCGACATGCAAACCCTGCGGGGCCCCCCTCCCCTCCTTCTCCCCAGCTGGGCGAGGGCTGGCCTGGCTGCCTAATGAAATGCAGAGCTGCTTGGGAGAGCAGGGGGGGAAAAACGGGCTCTGTTTGAGGTTTTGTGCCTCTGGTTTCCTCTGGCCCTCTCTCTCAGCGGGGTGATTTATTGGTGATGGAGCCTGGGGAGAGGGGGAGGGAAGGGCTTAGAGCTGCAGGCAAATAGTCATCCTGTATTTCCCAAGCACTCACGCGATGCAAAGGGAAAAACGGGAGGAGAGGGAGGTAAACTGCCCGGGCAGGGGCTGAGGAGCATCATTTAGTGGAGCTGAGCTCTCCCAAGCTCCCAGTTGCTCTGAGGTAGTGTTGAGTGCTTTGCAAACCAAAGGACTGGCTTTGTGGTAGATGCCCTCTCCCTCCATCCCAATTTTCCCACCTTCCTACGGGCAGTGGGGGTGCTGAGACCTGCCTGCAGGCAGCTGGACTGGCTCTTCTGGCCCAGCCCAGCCTGCAGCACTCGCTCCTCCGGTGCAGCCAAAGGGGGCGACAGCTCATCCATTTTCCCTTTCCCAAGGAAGCCATCCAGATCTTTCCCAGGCCCGTGGAGAAATGAAGGTACTGGTTGCCACTGACCTGTTTTCAGGCACCTGCATGCCCAAAAAGGCACTGACATGCTGCGACCTGCCTGGCTGCAGATGCATTTGCTGCCTGCAGCTACCCCAGCTCAGACCAGCTTTACACTTAGGCCAGGCTTTAGGCTCTGCTGTGCTGCTCTGGCACTGCCAGCAGCAAGCTCTCCTTCTCCTGTGGGATGCTCCAGTGTGCTGCTGTGTTGCAGGGTGACCTCCTGCTCGGGAGAAGCAAGCAGGGCTGCCTGTTGTTCAAGCTCGCTACACTGGCTGGGAACGTATGTGGTTTCCTAGGGGGAAGGTCTCCTCCTTCTCCTCCTCCTCTTCGCCTCTGCTGACAGCATCTGACCTCAGCTGTCGTCCCTGGTGGTGCAGGGGATTAATCTGAGCCTCGGGACAGGTTGAGGCATGTCCAAGGCGGAGGAGAGCTTCATGCGTACAGACACAGAGGAAGGAACAAAAACAATTCCCAGGGAAATATTTTCCTGCTGCTTTTCCTGGCAGCGAGCAGAGCGGGAGGAAAAGACCTCGCTATAAATTGCTTGCAGGAGACTCCAGGCCCCGGTCTGTTTTGCCTTTAAGCTTCCAGCACCCCGTGAAGCTCAGCCCCCACCCCAGACCCACAAGAGGGACAGCACAAAGGGTGCTCAGCCCCCCAAGGGGCCACTCAGCATCCCCGGGCTCTGCTCAGGCAAGACCTTGCCTCCAACACCTACTGCCTGCCAAGCTCCAGGGTGCACAGAGCCAACCCAGACCGTTTAGAAAGCGAGGGGAAGGAACCTCCCCACACCGGAGCAGCCACAGGGTTTGCTGGTGGACTCTGCCCTTTGCCTGCTCCGGCCTCAGCCGCCCTAGTCCTCCTCCTCCTCCTGCGCTGTTTGCTTTGGCAAGCCCGAGGCTTCACCCTGCCAGTGGAGTCCTGCGGTCCCGGGTCAGGCGGAGCGGGGGGAAGCCAGAGGGAGGCGCGGGGAATGGAGAACAGGGAGGGAAGTGGAGAAGCAGACGGCCGGCTGGGCGGATGGGACACGCAGGCACTGCCGCAAAGGGCAGGAAGGACACGGCTGGCTCGGAAATCTGGAGGGTGGGCTGGGAGAGTCAGGAAAGGGGAGCGAGGGCAGGAAGCAGGGAGCATGTGGGACGCAGAGTGGGAGCCCCATGCAGAGTGGGATGCAGAGGTGAGAGCCCCAGGCTTGGTCTACGGGAGTCGTGTGGATGCCTGCTCCCTTCAGCCCTGGGCTGGGGTCTCTGGCATGACATGGTGCCCTGCTCCCTTTCTGGAACAAACAGGAGGATGCTGGCAGTGTGGCACAGCGGCAGCAGTTTCTCCCATGCCTTCCCTTGTGGAGCTGGGGTCCCAGCTGGAGTGTGGCTGGAGCATCACTAGGAAAAAAAGGGAGGAAGTGGCTGTTCCAGCCATGTCCCACTCAGGTCCTCATAGTTACTCCTGCAAACCTGGGCATGGAGCAGTTCAGGCAGGTGGGCTTTGCCAGCGCATGTGGTGCTCCATCCCAGCTCCCTCCATCTGGTGGCATGCCAGGTATGGCAGGTGGAAGTGTGTGGCCATGGAAGTGCCAAGCCGGGAGCCAGGGCAGGAGGCAGGTTTGCCCTGTGGTGCAGTGCTGGGGCTACCAAGCATCCCTGCCTTTCCTCAACCGGGTGAAGGGGGGCCTTGGGAGCAGAGCAGTGTTATGTCTCCATGGCAATGGGGCTGCTGTGTTTCAAGGAAGAAGGAATTTATGTGGTTTTTCGCCCAGAATTGGGCCTGGGCGGTGTTTTACAGGAGTCAGAGTGCAACATCAACAGGCACCCGCATTCCTGCGGTGATATGGAACATACAAGGGGCAGTGGGATATCCTCTCCTCTCTGGGGTGAGAGCAAAACCCCTGAACGCCAATATTGCCCCAAACCCAGGGCTGAGCACATTGACAAACCCCAGAGCAAGAGTGCAGGGGAGGGCAGAGCTGGCCACTGCCCCTTTGCAGCCTCATGTGCTCCAGGGGGAATATTTGACCCCTTGAGTCCTTGACATGGCGGAGAGGCTGGGAGGAGTCACATCCGGAGGAAGGCACAACTCCCGTGGGAAGGCAGGAGGGACGGAAGGACAGACAGGGGAGGGAACCTGGAGTTTCCTTCCTGTTCTTTGGAAAAAGTTGCCCAGAGAAGCTGTGGCTGCCCCATCCCTGGAAATACTCAAGACCACGTCGGATGGGGCTTGGAGCAACCTGGTCTAGTGGAAGGTGTCCTTGCCCATGGCAGGGGGGTCAAGCTTCCTTCCAACCCAAACTATTCCCTCCTCTGTGGTGTGGCATGGCTGGCCAGGGAGAGTTGCAAAACACTTGCTGGTGTTTTCAAGCTGGGATTTACCCTGTGAGTGGCTGTTGGGCCTGCTCTGCCCTTCCCAGCTCTGGCACTCGGCAAGGGCTGGTGACAGCATCCATTGCCACACAGCCTGTGCCACTTCCTTCTATGCTGTGGCCCTGCCCTGTGGCTTTTCTATTAATGGAATTAAAGTCAGAGGGATGTAAACACTGGCCGGAGGGAGCCCCATTGGATATTCGTGGCATTGTTCTCCCATCCCTTCTTGGAGAGTGGCTGTCTCTAAAGGACAGCACTGGTGAGTCCACTGCATTTCTCCCACCCTTATCCTTGCTGAGGTTTTCCAGGGAGAATGAGTGAATTTTGTGTTGAGCCAATCCGCAAGGAGGTGGCTGGGGTGACGCATGCCTCCCTCGTGACCTTGTCTCCCTTTGGCCCTGGCAGTGCTCCCTGCACTGAAATTCCCTTCCTGGAAACAGCAAAGGAGCGAGCGTTTGCCTTCATCTCAGGAGAGTGTGACGTGATGTCCCTGGTCAGTGGCCAGGTGGGGAGGGACCAGCCACTCTGGGCTCAGAGCAGTGGCACAGGGCTGGCTGGCGCTGGGAGAGAACCAGCAGACACTCCTCAAGGGGGTCGTATCCAGGCAGGAGGGAGGGCTGTTAAAAATAAACAAGGGTACAAGTGGCAGGAGGAAGGAGCCAACTCTCATGTCCCCACAGCCGTTCCCGGGGAAGGGAGAACGGCCGTAAGGCAGCGTGTGCTGCCCAGTGAGCTGAGCATGGAGCAGGGCTCTGATCCCAAGCCCGCCGTAGTGGCAAGGTCAGTCGCATCCCAGGTCACTGCAGTGCCTCACACTCCCGGTCACAGCCTGCTCCTTCCCTCTCCGCTCACAGCAGAGGCCCGGCACTCCCAGTTTTGTGCCTGTGGCAGCCTCTGGAGCTGCAGAGGTCCCACTGCTGCAGCCAGGCAGAGCTGGCTGTGTTTTCCCTGGGTGGGGAAGCTCCCAAGTGCCGGGAGGCAGTGGGGAACGGTTGCTGTGTGCTCAGCCGTGGCTCACTCTGCACTCTTTTCGGAGCACAGCCCCGGGGGGAAGCAGCCGGTTGGCACTGGCATCTGCCGCGTCCCCCGCGGCTCCCGGGCTGCCCGGCCACGCGTCGCTTCTCGTTACATCAGGAGCGTAGGAGGCTGGAAGTGACCTTGAGAGATGGTGTGTGGCTCTGGCGAGGGATGGGCCAGGCTTCGCCCTCACAGGGCTCAACCCCTAGGGGATTAAGGGGCTGCCCTGCCCCAAACCTCACTGTTTTGGGGACGTCTTTGACGTTCAGCGATCTGGGAGGTCTTCAGCTAAGGCGGCGCTACCCCAAAACAGCTGCATCGATGCATCTGCTCAGATAAGGGGTTTGTGTCTGTAAGGACACGCTCAGGGCTGGCCAGGGCAGGTGCAACGTGCTGCTGTCATTTCCCGGAGCCGGTGGCCTGCGGCTTGTCCCTACACGTACCTGCACCGTGATTCATGTCTCCTGCTATAGACCAGCATGAGTGCATATGGAAATCAAGGTGAACTCCTTTGGCCATGCCAGGGGCAGAAGAGTCATCTTTCTCTCACCTCTCTCCTGCTCCTCCTCTGCCCTGCAGTTCCCATGGTGGCAGCCCAGCGGGCGCTTATCTCCAGGGATGTGTTCATGGGAACAAGGGCACTGCCCATCCATCATCAGATGTGCTTCAAAGCGCTCGGCTCTCGTGGGAGGAATTGTGGGTGACAGCCTGGAGCCTCCCAAAACACAGTGGCCAGCTGGTTGTGCAAGTGGGTGCTGAAGGCCGTGTCCATGCTTTGGGGACAGGTTTAGTGGCAGAGTCCCCTGGGAAAGTTGGGCTCACCTGTGGCCACTCTGGGATGCAGCTCATCCGGGAAAGAGAGGCTTCAGTAACAAAACAGGTGACTTTTCAATGCTGTCACTAGCTTATGAATGTCACCTTTGGGTGTAATCCTTGGTGACTTTTTCCCGCTGGTGCCTACTAAACCCTGGGTGAGATGTGGGGAAAAGTCGGGACCTAACTGGAAGCAGGTTGTAAATGGAGCTCTGCTCGTTTTGTTTCCTTGTACAGCAAAGCCCTCTTGTGGAAGTCGGCAGTAGCTTGCCAGGGAAATTCTGGCTGCTGCAATGTGCTGCTGCTTCCCAGGGAGACCCAGTCCGCTCCCTGGGACATGGTCCCCTGGGGTCCCATGGCCCCATCCTGAGAGGATGTGGGACAGACCCAAACGTACCATCACACCTCTGAAGTGCCTATATGCTCGTCAGTGCTGTGTGGCTGTGTTTTATCCCATGGGGATTCCCAGGTTTTCCCAGCGAGCTGCTGAACCTGCTTTCCTGGCTCTGTTAGGAGGTTCTTGGCACCTGGATCCCTCAAAACAGAATAGGAATGAATGGTTGCAACTTTGGCTTTCCTTATGGGCCACCACTTGTAAGGACACCGCAAGACACCCCCAGGCTGTAGCATCTGTCACTGGGATCTGTGATGCTGGGGTGGGACAGCAGGTGCCTGCTCCAGGGCTGGTGCTGCCTGGACCTGCTCCAGACCCTGTGCACATCATTGCAGCCTTGGCATGAATAATTCCCTGGAGCCAACAGTGGATGGTGACAGCCTATCACGAGGTGGCCTGACATAAAAGAGGCCAAGCCAAGGTACTGCATAAACACCAGCAAACCCCAACCTTGCTGGGGCAGATGTGCTGGTTGGCAGAGGGGAAGACAGCAGGATGTGTCCCTGCTTTGCAGCAACTTCCCTGCCTTCCTACAGAAGGCAATTGCAATTCCTTCTGGAGGTGCAAGGTTCCTTAAGAGGGTGATCACACTGCATGGACGGGGTGGTGGGTGGCTTTGTGTTACTCTGCATGCCCTGGCAGGGTCCCTGTCCTGTCCCCTGAGCCATCACTGTCCAAGGTGACACGTTATTTACTGCAGTGTAGCTTGGCTCACCTGGGAGCATCAAAGTTAACAGTTGGCACCTGGGTTGCCCTCAGCAGGTGTGAGCAATGTCCTATCACTCATCACCTCTGGTCCTTCACAAATTTGAGTCACCTGCTTCAGGGAAACCTTTTTCCCTAATGCAACACAACCTTTTTTGGCTCTTTAAGCCAGCAGAGAGGGGCTACTGCTTCACCTGCAAAGCTGGGTCCCAACTGATCTCACCTGGGCATTCCACCCACACCCTATACCAAGGGCCATATTTAAGCTTAGCTCAGGCCTCTTACTTCCTTGTTTGGCTCTTGAGGGGAGGTTGGGCTGTCCTGCTTGCCTGAGGTTCCCCCCTTGGGGCTGCCTGGTGTGTGGAGGCAGGGAGCACAGATCAGACTGCAGCAGCATCTGCTGCCCTGCTTACAGCCGAGGAGCTTAGGTAAGGTTTGATCCTGGAAAGCACAGGTTATGGGGCTGGTGGGTTTTGTGCTGAGCTCTGGGGGTTTTTCCCATGTGTTGTGTTGCTGGAGCTGTGTCTTTTGCCTGGTCAGATGTAATGTTTAAACACCTGGGACAGAAGAAAGTAGCTTTAAAGGATTATTTGCCTTTTATTTTGAGGCACCATTTAGTGGCCACCTCATGCATATGGCTCTTTTCTGAGCCCCTGAGTCCTGGTTTAATTCCAGTCTGAGTGATTGCATCCTGCTGCCATCAAACGCTTCCCTCTGCCTCAGCACCTCCCCTCCTTGTTTTCCTGCAGCACCCAGAGAAGGGGGTATTTTCCACCAGGGAACCCATTTGGTGCTGACGACAGAGCTGGGTACTCTCCCACCCTGATCCTGGCCCTATTACGGCAGTAGGTGAGGGGTGCCCTTGTGTTTTGGGGGCACCAATACCTCACGACCACTAAACTCCACTGAACCCTCAGAAGCCAGGCTTTTTCTTTTCACTGCTTAAGCACTTGGTTCCCTTTGTCCTGACCAAGTGTAATTTCCCACGTTGGGTATGTTTAAGTAATTTCCCTTGTACTTTTAGCTACACAAAAATTGTTATGCTGGCTGTGTTTTGAATTGTAGAGTTGCCGCCTCCTTGCCTGAGGGTTGATGGCAGACTGTAAATATTTAGAGTTTATGCTCCTGATATCAGCCTCTTGGCTTTCCCAGCCCACCTTCTCTGCTGGTGTCAGCAGGGGCTTGTTCCTTGGGCTCTGGGAGCTGCCTTACAGCCTGCTGGAGGTGATGGGTACAATATTATTTGTGCATCTAGGTGAAGAATGGATGCATTTCTGTGCTGGTGTGTGCAGGAGCAAAGCAATTTGCAGCCGTGCTGTGACTGATCTCAGAGCAGGTGATGTTTGCAGGTGGGTTGTTGTATAAGACTTTGGTGGCCAGGTGTGGCTGGTTTCTGGTGTGTTGTGGAGGGGGCAGCAGGGCTGGATGTGCCCTTATTTCCCCTGTACCCACTTGCAGGCATTTTGCTCTGAGCTAGGGGCGTCCTGCAGCAGCGATGGCCCCTGGGTGCTGTTTGCCTTGGTGATGTTCTCTCCCCCTGCAGAGCTGGGATGTGCATTCTCCGTGGCCAAGCCGGCAGATGGGGCTCCTGCCCACAGTGAGCTGCTCCAGAGGAGGCTGGAGAGCTGGGCATCCCTGGACAGGCAGTGCTGGCGGTGACCCAGGGATGCTTGCTGGCCCCAGTCCCTCCTAAAGGGTTTTTGGTCCATTGCACAGGCTTTTTTTGCCTCCTCGTTATCTCACAACAGCTGAACTCAACGTTTCCTGGAGGCTTTCCTTGCTGTGCTGAGCCTTGTCACACACATGATCACTTGGGGTGAAGAAATCCTTGACCTCTGCTCAGCATCACCTGCCCCAAACTCACCTCTGAGCTGCTCCCTGGCCATGCAGTGTGGAGGGTCTGGAGCACGGTGTGATCTGGGAAACCCTTTCCCCTTGGAGGGGTCCTTAGAATCATAGAATCAGATGGGTTGGAAAGGACCTTATGGTGCAGTTGCACCGTGTAGGATTTATGCAGTGAGTTGTCAGTTCTCAGTGTTGTTGTTGGCCCTTTCTGCTGGGCTGGGGCCTGAGCTCAGGGTAGGACTAGCTTAGAGTTAAGGTTTTGCTCTGCTGGCACCAGAGCATGGGTTTACTCTCTTTTTGGCATCTTCTCCTTGACCTTTTCTAAACTAGAAGTGGTCTGAAGCCAGGTACTTGTGATGGACCAGTGCGAAGTTAAGGTCAGAAGGATATATGTTTGTGCCCTATAATGATGTCCCCTCTGCTCCTGCCCTGCCTGAGCACCCCACAGCCATATGGGATGTCCCACCTGTTGTTTTTTTTTTTTTTTTTCCTTGCTATAAATATCCCCAAAGCCATCTCCTGGCATTGTGCTCTCAGACCTATCTCTTTGCAATCCAGGAGCCGGGGTGCTCCACAGTCTCCATGCACCTCTCCCCCTCCAGATCCTGGCACTTTCCCACCCTGGAGAGCTGTACCTCTGTAAGCATCCAGATGCAGTGTTCTCTTTAATTTTTCAGCAACATCTTTGATCAATAAATTACACTCTGCCATCTCCAAAGTCATAAAAATAAAAACCTCCTGGGTGTAGAATGAGGTGGTTGGGATGAATGATTTTTCTCGTTGCTTTGCTCAAGCTGTACAACAGCCTCTTCCAGGTGCTGTCACTGCTGGCTTCTCTCTGCTCTGCAGATCCCTGGGGAGAGCTCTGTTCCAAGGAACTTGGCACCTTGAGGAATGGCCTGGGACATTTAGCCTGCCAGGCAGCTGGGAGATGGTTGTCAGCATTATTAGCTGCTGTGCTGCCTAGAAATTGCTCTTGGAAAATCCTCTTGGAGAGGGATCAGGAGGGCTGTATAGCCCATCCTAACTCTTTTTGGCAGGTGAGGAAGTTGGGGACAGGTCTCCTCTCCCCCCCTGGGCTGTGCTGCTGGAGATCCCTCTGTTCATCATCTTACATGTGCTGGGTAGTTTCTGAGGTGAGGGAGGTCTGGGGGGTAACTGAGGCTGCTTTGCTGTATAATACCAGTGACCCAGAAAGGGGTGTGGGAATTACTTGATTTTGGATTCTGATGAGAGATCTAAGGGGCTTCAGCTGGAAGGAGCAGGGGCCATATACATGGAGCTGTGTGGAGCAGTGGTGATCCTTGCTGCAGAGTGCTGTGGATGCTTTAAAAATCCAGCTAATTCTGGTAGTGAAAAAGTCTGGAAAAAGAAGACTACAGTGGGGGGGCTATTAAATAAAAATGAGCTTGTCTTTGTGCTCTGCCATCATGCTTGCAGGCTCTGAGAGCTGGGAGAATCGTGAGAGGCAATGGCCCACATTAGGGTGAGGAGACTGGGACTGTCTTGCTTGTGGAGCTCCTCAGGAATGCTGAGGTGGCAAGTTTGGGGTTTACCTGATGATCCCTGTGCATAGCAAGGAGAGAGCTGAGAAGGGCTCAATGGATGCACTGACCCCCAAAGACAGGTCTGAGGGAAGGGGACCTGTGTAATACACCTCCCTGCTGGAGCAGAAACCAGATTGCTCCATGAGGGCAATTTAGGTACTTTTTTCCCAAAAGTTGCTTTTCTTGATACATTGATATTTGGAGATCCCACACAAGGATTTGGCAGGGTGGCTTTCCAGTCCACCAGCCCTCTGGGGAGCACCCCTGGGCTAGGCAGGGTCTCCAGCAGCTAATTGCATGTGCATGCACTGGGAACACTGGTGTTGGACTGGGAACCCAGTGCCCAGAGAGCAGCTGCTCCCCTGAGACACACTGGCTGTTTTGGGATGCAGACTCCTGCTTGCAGGTATGATAAGGTCTGCTTACACTGCAGAGTGGTGGAAACAGCCTCAAAATGAGAACAGGTATGAAGAAAAGGCTTGGTCTTTCCTGGTCCCAAATGCCAGCATAACCTTCCTGGCATGGAGGGCCCCAACCATCAGTAACATCTTCCCGGTTTCCCTCTGTTCTGACAAAACAGCACCCAGCCCAAGCCCTTGGCAAGGATGCCTGAGTCTCTGGGCAGCAGGTCTCTCAGACACCCCTATGAAAACCACCCTCAGGGACATTTTATCCCACTGCCAGACAGCATGGATGCTCTTTGCTGTGTAGCTTGTTTTGTTTCTAGCTCTCTCTTGAGTCCTTGCTCTCAATTAGCTGTGTGGTGATGAATCCCAAAGGTTAATTGCATTTGTACCTATAACAAAACAAAACACAAAAGAGTATTTCTGTCTATTGTTCTAACTTCATTGTCCTTGGGTATGAATTCAGGGCTGGTTTTGTTAATGTTTGTTGCAATGGAGATAGCAGGGCTCCTGCCTCTCATCCTGTTGCTGCTCCTTTCATTCTCACCATGGCTGGGAGCTTTGCAGTCACCCATTGGCCTGATGTCCTGATCCGCTCCTCCCTGTCTCCTGTGGAGCTGGGATTTTTGGAATTCTTGCTGTAAGCTACCTGCAGCTTGGGGAGGCACTCTCAATGCAGAAGCATTGGTGTATGTCTTGTGGGTTCTCCCAGGAACTCGTAAAATCTTCCTTTTGTGATTAAATCTGCTCTTGTTGCTGTAATGAAACTGTTCTGTTGTTACTTGGATCTTTCTTGAAGGTGCAGGTGGTGCCTGCTATGACATGATCTTCTGGTGCTGTGGTGTGAGCCCCCTTTGTAACTGAGAAGTTGGGAATATTTTTTTACATAGCTATTTATGGATCAGGGCAGAAATTATTGTGCTTGGCACCTGAGGTGCTGGAAGCCTGCCAACTGCCTAGTGGTGGGCACAGGAGGAGCTGGGGAGAAGCACATGTGTAGGGGAGGTGGATGAAAATTCAGACTGCACCAATTTAGTCTTCCTTCAGCTGACAAAACAGTTTTCCCCATCAGAAAATTGCAGTGCTCTAACACTCAGCTGTCTCAGATGGCAAATAAAAGGTGATTATTCAGTTTGGAAATTCAGACTTGTGTTTTGGAGTGCTCTCAGAGTTGAAACCTTGCACTCCCAGATGCATTGAAGTGACCTGAAATGCTTGACCTGAGCAGGCACAACCCAGAGCTGGATCTCTTCTGGCAGCACCATCAGTGTGAGGGAGGCTTATTTGGTGGCTTGTCCCTGTTCTGTGTCTGAGTGATGCTATGACAGGGACTTGCAGCTTCATTGCCATCACAAATCCTTGTGCCCTCTAAGGCTTGCACTGAAGACCCCTCAGGCAGGTAACAAATATGTCCCTGAGGACACCTAAGTACCTGATATTGAGATGAGGAGGGGTCTGTCTCTTGTGGGCTCCTGCACACTTGGAGTGGTCTTGGTCCACGATAACACAAAAGGACTTTGCACCCTTGGTGCTTCATGGTCCCATCAAAGCCTGGCTTAGGGCTTTTGCAAGCTCTGCTTTACTCTGCACCCTTTCTCTTGTTGGAGAGTGAGGAGCAACAGCCCAGGAGTCCCAAAGTGGGAGGAAAAGCTGGTGTGGAAACCTTCTCCTGCTGTGCTACATCCCCAGTCTATGGGCAGAGGCTTTTAATGGGACTTTGGGTGGTGATTGCTGCACCCATCTGCCTTTCAGCTGGAGCAAGATGACCTGTCACTGTCTGTGCCTGCGGGGTGTTCTGCTGTTCGGGGGCGTCCCGCCTGGCTCGTTTCTCTGGCAGCATCTGCTTGCAGGGACTAATTAGAGCTGGAGCAGTTCAATATTGCAGGCGAGGTAAATGGAGGGGAGCTGGGGACGGGAGCATGACGTTGCCATGTGCCATCGGGGTGTGGGGGATGAGGCCCCCCCGGGCTGGCTGAGCTAATTTTCTCTGCTGGTCTTAATTACGGGCTGGTCTGGCAGGAGACCCTGCTGGCAGGATTGCTCCCAGGGTGGGGGAGCAATGGCAGGAGAGCCACAGTGTTCTCTGCAAACGAGCCACCTCGGGGCTCTGAAGCTGTCCTTTGCTGTGCTGGTGATACCCTGGTGCCAGGCTGGGGGTGAGCCCGCGGGGGACTGGGGTAGTAAACGGCCCTTTTGGGCTTGAAAGATCTTTTTCCCAAAGCAGGGCGCTTTCTGGTGCCCTTGGGGGCTCATGGCAGCTGTGCCCAGCCTCATCCAGGGAGAGCTGTAATGTGCTGAGGGGCCTTGGGATACCTGTGCACCCACCCTGCAGGAACATGGAGCTGAAGGCTGCACATGGAGCATGGGCTGTGCATAGGAGATGGAGAGACCCCCAGGCTGCAGCAGGAGGGGCAGGTGAAGTTTGGGTGGGGGCTGGAGCTGCTTGGTGGGAGCTAGAGGGGCTCTGGCTCCTGCTAAAGCCCCCCAAGGGGGCTGCTTTGCCATGTGATGGAGAAAGTCTTGGGAGCATCAGCACAGCTCTGTGGGTTGTCAGCTGAAAGTGAAGAGAGAAAAAGTACCCCCCTTGGTGTTCATTGTGGGGGGGGGAGGGAAGGAAATGATTGTTCTCAGTGGGCTTTATCTGATGGGATAAGAGAAACAACAGGAGCAAGGAAAAGCCAGGAGAGGAAGTGATTCATATGTTTAATTCACCTTCCAGTTCCTGCTATACCATTTTATTAGCGCTCCATGGCAGCATTTGGAAGCCCCAGCTGAGATCAGTGTCCCACATGTGCTGCTGCTGCTCAGCCTGGAGTAGGAGGCACAGTGAGGAGAAGGATGAGCGTCCTTCATCTGCAGGGAAACCAGACCATAGGTGGTGGAACAGCTCTGCTGGCTGAGCAGGGGCTGCACTCCTTGTTTCTGTCAAGAAATGGGCAGCAAAGAGGGGAGGTGATTCCCTGGGGGAACACGATATCAACTGCATTGCTATAAATTACTCTCCATCCCTGGATGTTTCTGCTACATATGAAGCCATCCTTGGTTCTTTCCATCACATCTGTTGGGCCTGTGACAAACACCTGGGTCATCTGCTGCCCCAAACATCCAAGATCAGTATTTTGGAGCTCTAGCAGTTGTAGCCAAGGTCCCCCCCGGGGGTTGGCAGCAGGAGGGCAGCTGCACCCCAGCTGTGGATACAGAGCAAGAGGAATGAGGGATGTGCTCTTCATAAGCTCCATACCGGGCAGTAGGGGAAAGGGATGGAGCTCAGTAAAGCCCCTTAAGGCAGTGCCTTGTGGGGCAAACATTAATTTAACCATCTGCTGTCTGTGCTGAACTAATTTGCCACTGAGCAGAGCTGGTCAGAAATGAAAGACATTTCTCTCCTACAGGCAGC